>JAODAL010077793.1:0-13142 GCA_025379985.1 Phyllomedusa bahiana | reverse complement strand
AAAGTCTGGAAAATCCCGACGTTCGGGGCTTTTTGGCTTTGGGAGGGTTTTTGGGTTAAAGTGTTTCTTCTCTCCAAACCTGGAAGCCCAAAAGGCGGGGCTCCCCCTGGGCTGGCCGCTGTACGGCGTGCGGGTTTGTCAAAATTTGCGGAAGGAAAAGGGGGGGTAGGATGGGTCTCTGGGGGTTTGCTGGGGGTTTACTCGGGCGACGGTGGGGGCCCTGAAGGGGGTGACCTGACCCTTAAATTTTGAGAAAATTGGGCAGTGAGGAACGCTTGGGGGGGGGGGGGGGTGGCGGAGGAGGAGGGGGCCCGGAGACAGAGGGTGGGGGACAGGGGTTTTGGAGGCTCGGCGTGGTCTGGCCTTTTTTGGCCAAGTGTTCCCTCCATTTTCCTATGCATTGGGCCTGCATGTGATTGAAAAGGTTGGTGGTTGTTAACCATTAAAGGTTTCTTGCCTCTATTATGCGTTTACGGAAAAGGGGGCCCATATGACATGCTGGGTAAATTCAGAGGCTTGCTCAAAAAAAGGCCCCAGGCTTGGGAGGGCCTGGCCCTTTTTAAACGGGAAAAGCGAGGAGCGGGGTTTTGCGCTGCCGTGGTGGCGGAATTTTTCAGCGGTTTCGGGGGGACCGCCCTCTCCCTTTTTTTTTGGGGGGGACCGTATTGACATTTCCCCTTCGTTTTCCCTTCCTGTCCACGGGATGAAGGGGCTCGCAAGAAAAATTCTGGGGGAAAAACCAGGATGGATCCGCAAATGTCGTATCTTTTCATCATCATCAACACAGGTGATTTGGGTTTCTTTTTCCTGATTCTGAACCCAAAAAGCTCGGGCTAAAAGCAAGGGGAACTGCAAGGCTTTTCCCGGGGCCCCCCGGGTTTTTTGCGAGGGAAGGCTTCCTTCACCTCCTTGAGGGGTTCGTAACTGGGCGCCCGGCAGACTAAATCATCCTCTTGATCTTTTAACATCCCCTTCTCCCCCAAAACCGGCATTTTGTCTAAAAGGGGGTCTTCAGAAAAGGGGATTATTGCAGGGGGGGGGTACAAAAATTTGGTATTTGGGCTGCTTCATTTTTGGGACGGTGCTGGGTTTGCTGATGACAAATTTGGGGGTTTGACTGGGGGCCGGGGGGTAAAACGGGAAGATGCAGGTTTTTTTAAACCCAAATGGGGGACAGATTGGGGGGACTTTGTTGTTATTAGAGTCACGGGGCCCCCTAAACCCAGCGATAAAGGGCCTGCGGTCCTGCAACTGGGGACCCGGGGCCCATGGGTTGTCCCCCGCACTGGAAGGTGCCCCCTTCTCTGTACCTTCCCTCCAGTGTTCCACCCTTTTTGCTCGCTTACCACCTGATTTCGCCCCATGTTCTAAAATAAAAAAATTTGAAAAAGGTTTGGAATATTTTTGGGGAAAAAGTCTTTTTATAAAAGAGGGGGCAAATCACAGTTTTCTCAAACCCCTCAAAATAAAAACAAAATTGTGGATTAAAATTTTTAACGGGCAAGGTGTTATCAACAAATCTGGAATGGGCAAAAGCCCAAAAAAACCGTATTTTTTTCTTTTGGTTTATAAAGGGTTTATTTTTTGCCCCTTTCAATTCACCTGTGGTAAATTATAAAATTTTGTTTGTTTTAAGTTTTAAAGTAGTTTGCTGCGTAAATGAACATTTGCTGGGTGCGCAAAAGTCAAAAAACAGTAAACTGTTATGTTTTGAAAAATTTTAAACTGTATTTTTGCCCCTTTTTCAATTCCCCTGTGGTAAATTTATGGGAATTGCGTTTTTTAAGATTTACGTAGATGCTGGTCAATAAACATTTGGCTGGGTGCCCCAAAAGTCAAAAAACACGTAACTGTTATGTTTTGATATAAAAAAATTTTATTTTTTGCACCTTTAATTCACCTGTGGTAAATATAAAATTTTCTATTTTTTAAAATTTACGTAGTTGCTGCGTCAATAAAAAGTGCGGGGTGGCGAAAAAAGGTCAAAAAACACGTAACTGTTTTGTTTTGTTATTTTTAAAACTGTATTTTTTCCCACCTTTCAATTCACCTTGGTAAATTATAAAAATTTGGCTTTTTTAAGTTTTTCGTAGATGCGGGTCAATGAAGTGTGGGTGCGAAAAAGTCAAAAAACACGTAATGTTATGTTTTGTTAAAATTTTAAAGGGGATTTTTTGAAATTTTTTAATTCACCTGTGGTGAATAAAAATTTTGCTGTTTTAAGTTTTCGTAGATGCTGCCCAAAAAACAGTGGGGGTGCGAAAAAGTCAAAAAACACGTAACTGTTTGTTTTGATTTTAATAAACTGTTTTTTTTTTTGACCTTTTCAATTCCCCTTTGTGGTGAATAAAAGAATTGCTTTTTTAAAGTTTTTAGTAAAAGGCTGCGTCAATGAACAGTGCTGGGTGAGAAAAAGTCAAAAAAAAAACCGTAATGTTTTGTTTTGTTTAATAAATTTTTATTTTTTGACCCTTTCAATTCCCCTGGGGTGAATTTTAGAATTGCGGGTTTTTAGTTTTTACTTAGATCTGCTAAGGAACAGTGCTGGGTGCGCAAAATTTAAAAAAACCCGTAACTGTTTTTTGTTTTAAATTTAATAAACGGTATTTTTTGCCCCCTTTTCCCAATTCACCTGGGGTTTAATATAGAATTGCTTTTTTTTAAGATTTACGTAGAGGGCTCCCGTAAATAAAACATTTTGCTGGGTGCGAAAAAAGTCAAAAAAACACGAAACTGTTATGTTTATATAAAAAATTGTATTTTTTGAAATTTTCAATTCACCTGTGGTGAATTTTAAAATTTGCTGTTTTAAAGATTTACGTAGATGCTGGTCAAAAACAGTGCTGGTGTGCGAAAGTCAAAAAACACGTAACTTTAAATGTTTTGATATAAAAAAAACGGTTTTTTTTTTGCACCTTTCAATTCACCTGTGGTAAATTATAAAAAATTCTGTTTTAAGTTTTACGTAGTTTGCTGGTCAATAAAACATGCTGGGGTGCGAAAAAGTAAAAAAAACAGAAACTGTGATGTTTTCTTTACGTTTCCGGTTTTTTTGGCAAAAAAACAACCTGTGCTGCTAAAAGATTGCTGGTTTTTTAATTTTAAGTGCAAGGTGGATATATCAACAGTCACAGGTTAATGGGAAAAAATTGGGAACACCTTTTAAAAAATGTTACTGAAAAAAAAGGGGTTTTGCAGTTTAAAAAAGAGACCTGCGTTACTGAAAAGATTTTTAAACCCCAATTTAAGTTAGGTTCCCCCAATATCCGGGGAAAATTTTTTCAATAGCAAACTTTTTAATAATAAAGTTTTCCCTACAAGGGTTAACTAAGTCTTTTTTGTGAATTTTATCCAGTTTTCTTTAAAGTTAGAGTTTGTTGTTTTTGGGCCCGGGGGGGGCCCCCCCGCTCCCACCCCCGTTAATTTACAGGGTTAGATTCTGCTTTAAAATTTTAGTTTAATCCCATAAAATTTTCAAACCCCAAATCTAACAAAAATTGGATGGATCACAGCAAAATTTGTAGGGGTTTTTCCTGTGAAAAATTTAAATAATTTCCCCTGAGCTGTTTGGCCCCCAGCAGAAGCGGCCCTACCCCTTATGGACGCTGAGAGCACTGAGGTTTGAAACAGGAAACGCTGTTCTATGTAAAACGAGGGTCATGTGATTTTTCCACCCAATCGAAAACCATACACACCCCAGTCATGACGTTGCACACAAAATCTCACCCTGCTCTATTCTGTAATTGATTTGCTGGCCGCCAAAAATTACAGGAAAGCCCCGGGAAAAAGGCGCCGATCTTAATAGATGATGCCCCAGATTTTAACCTTAAATTATGATGATCTGGAAAATTCGATCACCATAAAAACCTTGCCGATTTCAACTTTGTCGATAAAAATCGCTCAACACTAGTCGTTATCATGTTGGAATACTGCCCTGCAGCCAAGTTTCCGAAAGGGAGGGGAATCATGCTATGCTTCAGTATGTCACAGTACATGTTGGTATTCAATGTTACCTCAATGAACTGAAGCTCCCCACAGCTGCCTGCTCGCTGGCCTTACTATAGCTACTAATAAAAATAAGGGTTTGCGTTCTGTGAGGGAGAGCCCAGCCTCCGAGTCACAGCGCAATAGGTTTTCACAGAGAACAGGTACTGAGATCTGCTCTTTCTTTAACAATTACTGTTGGACTGTGAGTGGCGCCGGACCTTCCCCTCTCTCTGTGTGCGGGCGAGATGCAGGAGGCCTGTTTGCCAAATCAGTGAGGCCCTGCCCAATGAGGTAGGGCCTCACTGATTTAAATTGTCATGATATCCAGCCTTTGATAAATCAAAGTCCGAGGACAGAGAGAGGAGGGTCCGGCGCCGGTCACAGTCCTGTAGTAAGTGTTAAAGAAAGAACAGGTCTAAGTACCTGTTCTCTGTGAAAACCTATTGCGCTGTCACTCAGGCTCTCCCTCACAGAATGCAGACCCTTAGGGCTCGTTCACACGGCTTATTTCGCAACGGATTTACAGCCGTATTTACGTTAGTAAATCCGTTGTGAAATCAGTTACAAATAAGTAACAGGCCGTTTTACATTGATTTTAATGGGAAATACATGTCGTCGTTCAGACGACACATATTTCCGTGCCGGATTGCGGCCGCAATCCGTCCGGAAAAACAATTAGCATGTCACTTATATCCGGAGGGATTCACCTCATATATGAATGGGGATTGTGAATCCGTCAGGAAACCCAGTGCCAAATACGTGCCACACTTAGTGACACTTATTTGCAACTGATTTGCAACTGATTTCGGAACGTATTTAAGATCGGAAATCCGACGTAAATACGTTCTGAAATAAGCCGCGTGAACATTACCTTAGTGTGACATGCAGTTTTTCTGTTACTTTCAATATTGTAGGTTGCCAGAACAATAAAAAGGATAACAATCCTAGTCTAGTGTTGGTTGATGGAATCCACTTGATCAGTATTGGCTTTTTTGTTATATCTCCCGATTTGCACTGAGTGGGCCATTTTCCTTTTGGTAGGGGAAAACATTGTAGTATAGCAGCTAGGAAAACCTTAGCTCTCAAAATTTGTCATCCAATATCAAACAAAAACATGCATTGCAGTCGTAGCGGCTGGTATCGATGTGACTTTTTATTTTAATTTGTATATAGACGATGTGAGATTTTCTCTAAGCAAATAAATGCTGTAGTCAACCTCCCTTGCCAACACATAGATACTTTTATTCATTTTCTTTATTTTGTTCGTTAGGGCTAATGTTTACAGTCAAGCCCCAAAACTGCTAATTACGCTTCCTGGCAGGCTAAAGGGTACCATTTATAAACTGTTTTAGTGTAGTTTAGACTTTTTCAAATACAATGTACAATATCAGATTTATAGTCAAATTTACCGATCTTGACAGCTAAATTATCTGAAAGACTGGATCATTTGAGAAGGTAATTAATTAGCCTTTACTGAATTTTTAACTCAATTACATTGCTCAGAATTACCATTTTTATGAAATAATGAAGAAGGCAGTTGCAAATTTAAATGAGCAGTTACACAGCTTCAGCTGTGTTTAGCTGGGAAATTCCTAAATGCATTTGACATTATGTTTCATATAAAAAGTTTGAGTAATATCACAGGTTTTTTTTTCGTAAACAATAATGTATAACTTGAGAAAACTTGACTGCATGGTTACTCTTGCCAGGAATGATAAGGTAGTAAAATGTTAGTCAAATTTCAAAGCATATAGTAATCTAAAAGATTATCTCAAAGATAAACTTTGGCCAGGAAGTCAAGAAGCATATCGGCATAAAATCCCTAAGTTTTGGCAGGGTCGTCTCTTCCATTGGGCAGGGTAGGCAGTTGCACGGGGGCCCCACAAGCTCAAGGGGCCTTTAGGAGCAGGCACCTACCCTGCCCAGTGGGGTGACTCTGCCCCTGCGGCGGGTCTGGGCGGCACGTCAGTGTGCGGGAGGCCCAGACCCGCCGCATCTTTAAGCGGCACAGGAGGTGATGTCATCGCCTCTTGCGCTGCTGTATTTCCTAGTCCGACAGCCCCGTAGGCTATCGGCCTAGGAAATTCCGGGAGCTGCATCCCAGCATAGGCGGCATGATGACGTCACACTGCTCACGCCGGAAACCGGCTCCCGAAACGCAGACCACAGTCCACAGTGGGGAGTGCAGAAAGGTATGTAACTTTTATATATATATATATATATATATATATATGTATATATATATATATATATATATATATATATATAATTTTTGTTTTGTTTTGTTTTTTTTTACCTACAGGGGCCTATATAATATACGGGGGGGAGATAATTGCCGTCAGGGGGCTATATACCGTACGGGGGGGGGGGGGCCTATCACCTACAGGGGCTATAACATACCGGGGCTTATCTGCAAAGGGCATTTTACCTACAGGGGCCTATCTACAGGAGGCAGTATACCTGTGCCTACGGGGCCTATATATCTACCTACAGGGGGTAGTGTATCTACTTGTACCTATAGGGGCCTATCTGCAGGGAGCTGTATACCTACCTACAGGGGTCAGTATATCTAATTGTAACTAGAGGGGGCTGTGGATCTCCCTACAGGGGGCTGTAGATCTCCCTACAGGGGGTTGTAGATCTCCCTACACGGGGCTGTAAACCTACCTGCAGGGAGCAGCATATCTACCTACAGTGGGCCTGTATACCTACGTACTGGGGTTTAGATACCCACCTACTTAATGGTGGGCAACATTAATACTTACTTACTTAATGGGGGTGCCCATAACAGAGGTAGGAATTGTTAGGGAACTGCTGGAAAAGTGAGAAGTCTAAGATGTTTGTGTTTGTGTAAATTCTGCAGGGACCAGTTATGGCCGGGAGAAGTCGCCATGGCGGTCTGGACGGAAGGAAAAGAAAAGGGAAAAAGAATGATTCAGAGAATGACTGATCAGATAGGATGTCTCCTGTGAGTCACTTGATTTCTGGGGTTATTTTGCTTCTATATTAGATTAGTGCTGTAGTCACTGTCATGTGGTGGTGACCTGAGTTGGTGTCTGACCTCTATGTGGTCACTATATGGTGGTGTTGTAGGTTATACCTGAGTTGGTGTCTGACCTCTATGTGGTCTCTATATAGTGATGTTGTAGGTTATACCTGAGCTGGTGTCTGACCACTATGTGGTCTCTATATGGCGGTGTTGTAGGTTATACTTGAGTTGGTGTCTGACCTCTATGTGGTCACTATATGGTGGTGTTGTAAGTTATACCTGAGCTGGTGTCTGACCTCTATGTGGTCTCTATATAGTAATGTTGTTGGTTTTTCCTGTGCTGGTGTCTGACCACTATGTGGTCTCTATATGGCAGTGTTGTAGGTTATACCTGAGCTGGTGTCTGACCACTATGTGGTCTCTATATGGCGGTGTTGTAGGTTATACCTGACCTGGTGTCTGATCTCTATGTGGTCTCTATATGGCAGTGTTGTAGGTTATACCTGAGCTGGTGTCTGACCACTATGTGGTCTCTATATGGTGGTGTTGTAGGTTATACCTGAGCTGGTGTCTGACCTCTATGTGGTCTCTATATGGCAGTGTTGTAGGTTATACCTGAGCTGGTGTCTGACCACTATGTGGTCTCCATATGGTAGTGTTGTAGGTTATACTTGAGTTGGTGTCTGACCTCTATGTGGTCACTATATGGTGGTGTTGTAAGTTATACCTGAGCTGGTGTCTGACCACTATGTGGTCTCTATATAGTGATGTTGTTGGTTTTTCCTGTGCTGGTGTCTGACCACTATGTGGTCTCTATATGGCGGTGTTGTAGGTTATACCTGTGCTGGTGTCTGAACACTATGTGGTCTCTTTATGGTGGTTTTGTAGGTTATACCTGTAAACCTGTATTTTAAAATAAATATGTAACTTTACAGATAAGCGTCATATCCTAAATAATATCAGTTGTTATGAATTGTTGGCTATTGCCATGAATATGGATTGAATTTTTACCACCAAAGTGTTTCCTATGAAAGCACTCAACAGCAGGAGCACTGCTCCCAAATTTTTAAAACCAGTACCATAAGAGAGATGAGATTACCAAAACAGAATACAAACTCTAATTTCTCAGGACAGAAGTTATTAAAACATGTTTTTATTACTGAAGAACATGGATAGAGGCATACACACTGTCCATTAGGATATTTTGATTGTAGTGATGAAAAAGCTTGGTGCTAGCTTCCAGTTAATATCACAAACAATGTCTACAGTAGACCAACAAAGCTGTTCAGTGTGCTACACCCAAACTGAAAAAAGGCAGGCCCCTTTCAGTTTGGGTGCAGCACAATGAAAGACATCTAAAAGAGATTTAAAAAAACAAGAGGCAGAGTATAAGAGGCATGTACAGTAGCTGTAGGGTGAAACATCAACAACTCCACTGGAGGGCCCTAGAATTATTTCCACTGATGGGTCCATGCACTCAATTACGACAATACAAGGAAAACATAGTTTTTATCGTCAGCAGAGTTCCTATCAGTTGGATCCCAACCAATCAAACACTTATCCTTTGGATAGGCCAAAAGTTGTTTTTTAATGGGAAAACACCTTAAACCCATGACTCCTGTTAAATATATATATTGTAGGCATACACAATATTCAGTGGCAATGCCCAAATGTACTAAACTTAATAAAACGTAACCTTTAATATCACCTCAAATATATATATATATGGCCTAAATGACCCTACACTTACCCTCAACACAGTAAGTTTATAGATTTGTCTGATAGCTAGAACGGGAAGGAAGGAATGAAATAAGGTTATAGTTGTATTTTATATTTGAGACTTATTTTACTGGGTCTATTGTATATCTCATTATGAATAGAATAGTACACGGTTTTTGATATATTCTATTGGAGAATCCTTTATCCTGCAACAGCCTGTATGGATATTTTCGCATTGTTTATTCTGTATGGATAAGTGCTTAGTGGTGAGGCTACAGGATTGAATTGCATCTTTATCCATAGGTTTACCTATCCATTGCACAGTGATGTGATTGGTATTGTTTAGTGAGTTAACTTCTAATGCTAGTTATCAGGGAACCTTCAGGGTCGCGGACGAGCGACCTGTTGGAGTCCCCTTTATCGGGACGGTTACCCCATTACGTGTAAGTAGGGATATCTCCCATTCTTTGTGTTGAGGGTATGTGTAGGGTCAGATAGGCCATATATATACATATATCTATATATTTTGGATGATATTAAAGACTCAATTAAGTTTCATCAAGTTTAGTCCCAGCCATCAATATTATAAATATTAGAAAATAGATAGATAGAATATAGATATTTATGTTATACACACATATATATTTATTATTTATATATATAATATTATATTATATTATATTTATATTTATATATTGTGCTGCACTAAACTTGATGAAACTTAATTGAGCCTTTAATATCATCCAAAATATATACAGTAGATATATGGATATATATGGTCTATCTGACCCTACACTTACCCTCAACACAAAGATTGGGAGATATCCCTACTTACACGTAATGGGGTAACCGTCCCGATAAAGGGGACTCCAACAGGTCGTTCGTCCGCGACCCTGAAGGTTCCCTGATAAACACATTAGAGTTAACTCACTAAACAATAAACCATCCCCATCACTGTGCAAGGATTTGGTAAAACCTATGGATTTAAAGATGCAAATCCAAATTTTTGTCTAACCACTAACACTTATTTCCTACAGAATAACAATGTGAAAATATTCCATACCCGGCTGTCACAGAATAAAGAAATTCTCCAATTTGAATATTTCAAAACCGTGTACTATTTCTATTCATAATGAATATTCAATAGGGCCAGTAAAATAAAATTAAATATTTTAATACAAAAATATAACCTTATTTCATTCCTTCCTTCCCGTTCTAGCTATCAGACAAATCTATAAAGTTACTGTGTTGAGGGTAAGTGTAGGGTCATTTAGGCCATATATATTTAAGGTGATATTAAAGGTTATGTTTTATTAAGTTTAGTACATTTGGGTGTTGACACTGAATATTGTGTATGCCTACAATCATTTTGGTGCTTGATCCAGGATTCCTCTATTCCTTTTAACAATAGATATGCAGACAAAGGGAAACACTAAGAAAATCAAAATATCATCATTAATATTAAAAAGAGCTGAAATTCTCAGAACACATGCTGATTTATGCTACAATAAAGGATTCACTGACATACCACATACTTCAATTACTACATGAAAATACATGCACTGCTGATTGTAGTTTTTCCCCAGTTGCATGTTAATTTATTTGCTTGCTAAAGAATGATGTGATAATTGTTATTATGTTGTCCTAAATTTTTAATAAACTAGTATGAATACACTAATATAAACCAGCCATATTATCAAAAACCACTGATGGGTGACAGTGAATAACATACTGTAGATAATTTCTTTATAATTGTATCTGTACATTTTTAAGATACATTCGACAGCACATGAACATTCAGTTGATAAAACTGATGTGTTGAAAGCAGAAATAATGGGTAAGTATAGGAATGTAAAGGACTAAGACAAGTGCCAAATTGTAATAGCTAGATGACTGGGTCAGAACTTATCCAAAATGGGATAATGTGTGGGGTATTCCCAGTATGTGCTTAGTACTTTCCAAAAGTAGTGCAATGAAGGAAAACTGGTGAACTGGTGATAAGGTCATGATCATCCAAGGATCAATGATGTGCTTGGGGAGTGAAGGTTAACCTGACTAGGTCTAACCCAACCAAATAGCTACCGTAGCAGAAATGACTAAAATAGCTAATGCTAACTATGATAGAAAGGTGACTAATTACCACTTTGGCTGGCTCTGGAACCGTCCTGATTTCAGGTTACAGCACCCTTCCGCCTAGGGTGCTGTAACCTGAAATCAGGACAGTTCCAGAGCCAGCACATCATGCTATTGGAACTAGATAAGTACAACTTAAATATATTCATCTACAGATGTGATTTGGAGTAGAACATTTTTAGTATTAGCGTTCCATTTTTCTCAGTACATACATTTAATCCCCTGATGAACCCTGTTGATAGAGGGAAACGCATAGGGATTACTGAGATTTGGAGTTTGGTATCATCTTTTATATAGGAATTATAGGAGGATATTGATATGAAAATGGAATCAGTCTGTTAAAGTGGAACCGCCCTTTATCAGGGCGATGCTTCCGCTCAGGGCCGGGACAAGGCATTTTCATGCCCTAGGCGAGTACAGCCAATGGCGCCCCCCCCTCGCTCCCCAAAAAATTGCACCCTCCACACTAATTCCTCTCGCCCCTGCACCAGGTCCTGTCAACTAATTTCTGCACATTACAATAGATCCTCCCCAAATCTCCTCAGAGTCAGTGCAAATGAAAATCAGCGATGACAAATTTGCTTTTTCAAAATCGCTCCCCTCCGTATGACCGTGTAATACCCCTAAATCAGTCACCGAATAATCCACCGTTACATGGAGCAAATCTACCGGACGAATGATTGTTACTAAAAAACACTCCTACAAAACCAAGACCCAAAACTATTACTACTTAAGGCTAAAATTTAATTCCTGCCAGCCCCTGTACCGAACGCGACCCCCACATGTGACTATCAGCTGTACCAGGCTCTGATTACATATACCATGCCATATAAGTGACCATCTAGTGGTAGATACTAGCTGTATGTGGGGACTCTGCAGACATATAAGTGGTTACACTGCGTTACATTTAGTGACTAAAGGAGACGTCTTTTCTGATCAGCGTCGTTCACGTTCCCTTTTTTTTCTCCATCCGGTTTCACACCTTCATGCTGATTGCTCCAGGCCAATTACTCGTCCCTGCAGATTTGGACACAAATATTTTAGAATCCTCAATTTCCAGCAACTCTAATTATGCTATATACATCCCTAGTTAGGGCAGGTAATGGTCATTCAATAGGAAGCCATTTTTAGGGCCCTGCAGTTAGGGCAGGATTTTAGCCCCTCAAAGATAGGGGCTCAGGCAGGGGTATATAGGGGCTCAGGCAGGGGTATATAGGGGCTCAGGCAGTAATATAGGGGCTCAGACAGGGGTATATAGGGGCTCAGGCAGTAATATAGGGGCACTCTCAGGTAAAAATAACAACATTAATACTTACCTTACCTGCTTCCCGGCTGCGTGCTTCTCTTCCGTCCTCCTCTTTACCAGCCACGCGCCTATGACGGGCTGTGTGCCCGAGGACAGGCAGCGGCGCGATGACATCACTTAATCGCGACGCTGCCCAGCTGAGCCACACGGGGCCGCGTCAGGTCCTCAGCGCTATGAGGACCCACTGGCCCCGCTGTGTCGGTCGACACTGTTTGCGGAGCAGGGAGCGCTCGCTCTCTGCTCCGCAGAAGCCCGCAGCTGCATGTGCGTCCAGAAGACGCACAAGCAGCTGAAGGGCCAGTCGGTGCTCCAGGCCCACGGCAGCGGCCTGGAGCCCAGGAATTTCGGGGTCCCTGCCTGCGCCCCTTAGAGACAGGCAGAGGTAAGCGCCCTAGGCGATCGTCTACCTCTGCCTACCCGTCATCCCGGCCCTGCTTCCGATGACAGACAAGATTCCAAAAGAGGCATATTTCCCCTTTTATTCACGTTAATGTCCCTTCTATTTATTATATAATTCGTAGCACGAAAACATAGGGGCACATTAGATTGTTTATATGTTTTAACAGAATAAATAAAAGTTATATTTTAGAGGGAAAAAATTATTTTGCAGTCATATGATAGAAAGGTGTCAAACTGTACAATGCATAGCAGCTTGCTCTGCATGGCTCTGTGTTCAGTCCATTTGCAGGCTGGAGGTTTTGCTATTGTATTACTCTCATTCAGTCTCTGTTCACTAAGATTATTTAGGCTGCTTCCCACTGTTCTGTTCCAGAGTCCAACTCCAGGTGCAAATTGTGTGGCACACAGCTTCATTCAAGGCCCAGTCAACATGTGACTCTTAGGTCAATATTTCTCAATCTCTACCCCTTATCTAGTACTCACCTGTCACAATGCCAGCATACTACGACTCTGTGCACAAAATAGTGACACACTTTAGTTTCTATCAATCCCCCGCTTTCGGGATCCAATGCTAGCCCCTACTGCCCTTTTTCCCAGCAGGCCCTGGCA
>JAODAL010077792.1:0-13143 GCA_025379985.1 Phyllomedusa bahiana | reverse complement strand
TTTGGGGAGGAACCGGGGGGGGCCCCCCTTCCCCTATATTGGGGCCCCCAAGGGGGTTAGGGGGGGGGGGTACTATAGTCAAGGAAACCCGGGGTATGGGTTTGATAAAAATTTTTTAACTTCTCTGTGGGAAGAGTGCACCACACAGCAACTAGTTTTTAAGACAGCAAATTTTTTAAAACCGAGGTACTGGCTGTGTTTTTTAAACCCGCCGCAGTGCGCTCCCCAAAAGGGCCCCCGGGGGCACCCACTCAAAGGCGATAGGCGGCAAAAGGGGGGCAGTTCTTTCAATGTGAGATGTCCATGCAGAAACATTTTTCTCCCCGGATTCTTTGTGGTTTTTTTTTTAGTGGGTCCCAGGGGGGCCCAAAGCGGGGCCCTTGGGCCCCCAAAGGGGGTTGCCCCAGTCTCTTGTAGAAAATTTTTAAAGAGAGGGGCGAATCAAATTTAAGGGAAGGGGAAATTTTCGTTTTAAAATTTTCAGGAAAACTTCGGTTCCCGAAAAGGGGAAATTTTTGAACTTTGGGGGTTTTTGCGGGAACGAAGTGTGCTTTTAAATTGATAAAATGGCTCTGGGCACATGGCTTTTACATGGGGCAAAGCCTCTGGGGGGGAAGAAGGGCATAGCCTGCATGACATTTTGAAAGAATAAACCCCAATAGAGACCGGCGGGATTCTTTTGAGGGTCCCCCCCCCGCACTATATAAGCCCGGGAGCGGGGGCCGTTTGGGAGCTCACACCCCCTTTCTCACGAAACTTATAGGGGGAAGGTTTTTTCCTGGCCGGGGCGGCTGATAGCTCTTACTGAAAAAACCTTGATTTTTATACACGATTTTTTTGGGGTGTCTCGCTTGCCCTCAGAGATTTGTTCTTTGAATGTTCTTTTTTTCTGTTTTTTTTTGGGGTTTTTAAACCCGAAAACCCCAGTTTGCGTCCACTGCATTTTGCATAAAACTTTTAAATTTAACCAATTTGGGATCAAAGTGGGTTTCCTTTTTTTAAATTCATTTAAAAAAAAGAAAAAAGGGGCCGGAAAAAAATTTTTTTTAAAACAATACAAAAAAACCATTTTCATTTTTGGCTGCCCCAATTTTCTTTTTGCGAAATTTTTTAACCTTCCAGGGGAATTAAAATTAAGCGGTTGTTTTTTTTTTGGCTGGTGTGCGCCCAAAAAAAAAAACCGTTTTTTTTTCCCAAAAAAGCCAAAAAATTATTTTTTTTTTTTTTTTGGTACCCCCCCCAAATTTCCCAAAGCAAAGGTTTTAAAATTAAAATTTTTAAAATCTCTTTTTTTTGGTGGGGCCCGTAGAAAAAAAAAAGTTTTTTTTTTGGTAAAAACGCTGAAAAGGAAAACTCTATTTTGGGGGGTGGTTCCTTTCCCCTTTTTTGCGCAATTTAAAAATCCAGGGGGGGTTTAAAAAAAGCTTGTTTTTTTCCCTGCCTGTGCGGGTGACCAAAAAAAACCCCCTTTTTTAAAAACCCCAAATATATTTTTTTTTTTTTTGGTAGCCAAATTTCAAAAAAAAAGGGGTTAATTAAAATTTTTATCTCTTGTTGTGTGGGGGTAAAAAATACGCCATTGTAACACGCAAAAACAAAAGCTACTATTTTTTGTGGGGGCTCAATTCTTTTGGGCCCCAAATTTTACATCCGGGGGGGTTAAATTTAAAGGGGCGTTTTTTTTTGCTGCTGTGCTGACAAAAATAAACCGTTTTTTTTCAACGCCAAATTTTTAAAATTTTTTTTTTGGTAGCCTAATTCACAAGAAAAGGGTTTAATTCCCCTTTTTTTAAATCTTTTGTTGTTGGGGGCGTGGGAAAAAAAACGCCATTGAAAAAAACCGCTAAAAAAAGCCTTACTAGTTTGTGGGGGCCTTAAATTCTATTTGCGCAATTTACACCCCCGGGGGGGGGAAATTTAAAAGCGTTGTTTTGCTGCTGGGGCCCCGGGGACAAAAAAAAACCTTCTTTTTCAAAAAAACCGAAAAAAATTATCATTTTTTCCCTTGTAGCTTTAATTTTCCACAAGCAAAGGGTTTAAATTTAAAAAGCCTGTTTTTGCTTTTACTTTTAGTAAAACACACAGTGCTTGTAAAGGGACACATACAAGTAAATTTTTCCGGGCCTTTTGTGGGGGCCCCAAATTTATACCCAAAAGGGTTACCCAAGTTTGGTTACGGGGTTCTTTTTGGAACAAAAAAAAGGTGTTATTTATCATATACAAAATAGCTTCATAAAAACGGGTGCCCCTGAACTTTTTTAAAACAAACGGGAGGGTCAACAGAGAGGTGGCAGGGCTCTGCAATTTGCGATTTGGGGCAGTGGCAAAAAACATTTCTAAAAACGGGCCCAGGGCCCAGCCCCAAGAAAGGGGGGAAACCGCGCGAAAAAGCATGGGGAAACCTGGGTGGGGCCCAAACAACTCCGCTGTTCCAAAATTAACCTAAGCGGCCTTTGGTTTTTTGTTCAGAAAAACCCAAAGGGGTTTTTTGTTTGGGTTTTGACTAGGTCCCCTTTTTCCTTCCCCCCTTTTTTTTAATGAACATCTGAAACCCCCCCAGCCAAGAGCCCCGGGGGGGAACCATCAGCCCACAACAAAAAAATTAGTTGGCATGGCCCGGGACCCGGGTTTAAAGCGGCCCCCCCCCAACCTTCCCCCAAGCCCGCCCCCTGCCCTGTCCCCAACCCCATTTCCCCTTTCAGCCAGGGAAATCTACTATGTGGTCTGGGGCTCACCCCGCCCACCTAAAATTTTCGAGGATGAACAATTTAGGAGGGCAAGCCCGGGGAAAAACCCCTATTTTTGGCCCAAGCGAAAAAAAGGGGGGGGGGGCCAATTTTTCCCCCAGCTTCTTGAAAGGTAGGGGGGGGGGGCAAAGTAAAAGATGGGGGAAAAATAAGTGAGGGGGAGGTCATGGGGGTGAGAGGTAAAGTTCGGGCCCCCTTTTCCAAAAAGGGGAAAAACCCCGGGTGATGGGGAAACAGTGTGACGATAAAAAACCAACAAATAATGATGATGTACCAAACCAGCAAATTTTGGGGGACCCCCGGGTTTAAAAACCAAGGGGCTTTCACCCTTTTTTCGTAAAAGGGGAAAGAAGGGAGGGGACCCCTTCCCACCCTTTTGGCGGGCCGCCCTAGGAAAAGGGGGCCGCAGCCGGGCAAAGTGGGTTTTTTGGGGGGGGCCGGGTTGAGTCGGGGCATTAAAAAACAGCTGTGGTGGGGGGGTCGGGGGGCCCCAAAAGGCGGTTCCAGGGGGGTTTAAAGAAAAAAACCCCCGTTTTTTTTCCCCCGGGGTTCCAAAGACGGGGTTCCGGCCAAACCAAGGGCTAAAGCGGGGCCCAAAAAAAAAAAAAGGGCGGGGGGGGCCCAAGAAAGTCAACCCTTAAAAAAGGGTTTGGCCGGGGGGCCTTTGGGGGGGCGGGGTAAAATCACTACTGGCGGGTGGAAATTTCTTTGCCTAAGACACCGGGGGGAGCCGAATAAGGGGATATTTAAAAACGGGGGGCAGAAATTTAAGCGGGCCAGGGGGGCAAAACTTGGCAAAACCCGGCCCCCGCGTCAACACATGCAGCGCACCATCCGGGGCCGGGGAAAAAACGGGGCCCCAGATGGGTGGTTCCCCCCTCCCCGCTGCAGCAGCACAGGGGGCCAGTGGCACGCAGCCATTTCGGGCAAGTAAAGGGGCCCACCACCTCTGCAGAAGGCAGCTTTTTTCTCTTTTGACATCCTCCCCCCGGGCCCCAGATGCTCCTGCTCCCCCCGCTATTTCATGGCGCCAGCAGCGTTTCAGAAGGCAAATTGTAAAGAAAACAAAAATAGGGCGTCCAACCATCCTAAGGTGCCAGCTGCCCCGGCTCCTGTCCAAGTTTTTTTGGGAATTTGAAAGCCCCCTTCCTTTTTTCCAAATGGGGGGACTCTGCACCCATTCAGAGAACAAATTTTGGTTGTCCCACCCGGAGGGAGAGCCCCCAAAGGGCCGTAATTTCTTTTCCAAAAAGGCAGAAACCAGCATTTCATAAATATTTAGAACAGAAAGGGGGGCCCAGTCCTTGAGCTTATCGGTTTTTTCCCCGGGTACACGGCACGCGACGTCTGGAGCTGTAACAAACGGCCGGGGGCCAGTACATGCCCCTTTAATTAACGGCCCACTTGGGGTTAATGTGCTTCCTGCCCAGGCACACCAACAAATTGGAAAAAGGGAAAAGGGCCCCTTTCCCCCCCTTTCCAAAGTTGTCAAAAACCCGCTCCCCCTGGGGCCAATGTCCGCCTCCTCCCCCCCTCCACCAACCCCCACCAACTCAGCCTCCACAATACTTCCCGTCCATCAAACCACATTTGTAGGGGGGACGCGGTGTCACGCAGTTTTTAAAACCGTTCCTCGGGGAACGAATCAACCCCAGGGGGGGAACCCGCTCCGCGTCATGCACAAGAAAAAATCGATGTGTGGCTTTTTTCCGCGCCAAAATGCAAAAACGGAACCATGGGGACGGACAATGGGAGGAACAGGTGTCCGCGCGCCCAAACCCAGGAGGGGTGGTTTCCCTTTGCCCTGCATGGGGCACGTGTTTTAATCTGGTTTTTAAAAAGGTTCCTGAAGTTTTTCCACCCATCTTTAGAAAATTTTTGAAAAAAGGGCCCGGGAAACCTTTTGCCCTGGGGGAAATTTATCCATTCGTACAAACCAAAGGAAAAAACCCCCCCTCGAGTTTTTTAAACGGCAGAACCCGGGCCCCCCCCCCAACACGCTCCTTTAATGCAAGTTTTCCCCCCCCCGCTGGAATTTTCCCGCCTTGGGCCCCCATGTTGGGCCGACTGTAAGAACAGAAGAAAGGCCCTTAACCATTTTTTTTGATGATCCAGGGAGACAAAAATTTCTCCCCTTGTAACTTTGATGTCAGCCAGTGGCCCGCCCCCATTGGGGTGACACCCCATTTTTTTTTGAGGGCCATTCGAGGAGGCCCCGTTATTTTTTCCGTTTGGGCCAGGGCCCACGGGATGAATAACGTCATTCCACTGCTTCAAAACCTGGAAAAAAGGGTGCGAAAAATCTGTCTGGCAGGGGGCTGGAGATGTGGGACTACATCTCGGGCCAAATTAAATCCTTTGGGGGCTTTAAATGGAGGAGGAGGAAAGGGGGGAAAATTGGAGCAGAACATTGGGCTTTGGGGAAAAAGAGTGGAAATTTTTTTACCCAGGTGCCCAAAAGGGGGAGCAGGAGCAGCTGGAGGGGGTGGATGGAGATGAGGAAGACGAGGGAGATGACTCCCAAAGCACCGTGGAAATATACAGTGGAAATTTGGGGGCCCGGGAAAACCCCTCCGGGGTCACTTTGGCAAATGTCCCCCCCAGCAAAGCTTTTTTTGGGCCGGCTTTTGAAAACCGAATAGCAGCAAACCGGAAAGGGGTGACTTTTTGGCCCCTCCCCCCCCTAATTTGGGCCCTCGCTACCGGTCCAAAATGGGAGCCCTTTTTTCCCCAGCTATTGAAAAGGGAAACAAACCAAATCTATAGGGAAATCCTCCGTAATCAGTTGGGGGCCCCTGCCTATGTGCGGCATCGTCCCTCCCCCTGACAGGTCCCGGGCCGGGGGGGGCCCAGGGGGCTCCCACCTTTCTTTCTGGGCCCGGGGCTGCTGGGGGAAGGTGGGGGGGTAGGAGGGATTAAACCCGCTCCCCCCCCAGCAGTAAAAAAAATAAATCTGGAGTTTACTAATGAGCAGCTTCCTTTACCCGCCCCAGTGAGGGGGGCAGTCACCAGCAAATAGCAGCAGCAGCAGGACATGGAGCATTTCCCCCAACCAACAGGGTTTTGGCCCCACTTGGGCAGGGACTCTGGGCCCCCTCAGTTGAAGATCCCTGGACTTTCTGGGCAGCCAAACTGGAAAGTGGGCCCCCAACCTTTCCGATTTTTTCAGTGGGGGAAGCTGTCCTGCCCCGGCCAGTAGTGGGCACAGAGCGGGTGTTTTAGGGGCGGCGGGGGGCCCTCGTTTTCCCCAAGGAGAACCCGCTTGTCCACCGGAAAATGTTTGGGAAAACTGACCTTTGGGCAAGATTAATCAGGGTGATTTGGCCAGGATTTTCCCCCCCACCCCCAATGGGCCCTTTGGCGTCAATCTGGTTTTAAACACCTGGGCCCCACCCCTATTTTTGATGGGCCCCCCACCCCCCTGAATTTCCACCATCTGCTGAAAGTTTTTTTTCCCTCTGCCCCACCACCCCCTCTTTTTCCCGGGAAATATTTTTGCCACCCCCCCTCAATACTCTGCCCTTTGTCCAAATCTTAAAGTGCTCATGCTGCCCGCTGCTGTTGCTGTTGCCCTGACATCCACACTGTGGGCCTTTGGGCCCTCGGGGGGCTGGGACTGGGTTTTTTTCCCCCCCAAATGTCATTGTGCCACTCTCTGAAACCCCTTTGCTGTTGCTCCTGTCTCCAAACCCCCACTCTCTGGGCAAATTTTGGGCCCCTGCCTGACCTCATGCCGCTGCCCCCCCGTGACCCCCCCCTCATTCCCTTGTGCCCTCTGTGGCCCCAATACTAATTTTTTGGGGCCCCCTCAGAAAATTCCCTTGTTTCCACCCTTTTGACCTCATGCGCCCGCTGGGGGACCTCCCGTGTCCCCCCACAAAAGTGTCCCTTGTGCCCTTCTGAAACCCCATGCTGCTGCTGTTTTTCCCCCTGGTGCCCTCCACACTGTGTCATTGTAAAACCAATTTTATTTTGGGGCCCCTCCTTTTTTTTCCAGCTCCAAAAATTTGTCCTTGTGCCCCTGGGGCCCGACCTCAAAGCTGCTGCCCACCGTGACCCCAACCCCACTTGTCATTTTGCCCCCTCTGCGGCTGGTACTGTTTTGCCACCTCCAGAATGTCATTGTGCCACTTCCTGACCTCAAGCGGGTTTTGGCTGGCCGCCGTCACCTCCACACTCTGTCCCCAAAAGTTGCCAACCCGAGCTCTCATTTTTTTTTTTTTCCCGCTTTTGGCTGCCATACTTTATCAGGCTAGTTCCTGCTTCAAAATTTTTTGGTCAGTTTTTTTGCCCCCATAAGTTCCCAGGGCATTTTATAGTGAAGCGATTCTAAGAGCGGGCCCGGGAGTCCCTTTTTGGGGGTGTCTACTAAAACACAACATTTTTAAGAAGAAACCCAAAACCAAAACTCCCCCCTGCATATTTTTAACATGGCACAACGTTTTTACACACCCTGCAGGCCCCTGTGCAGCCCGGAAAAAGCTGTTTTTTTAAAAGGGATTTTGCCGAATAAATTTTGGGGCCGGGGAAAAGAATGTTTTTTCGGAAAATTCGGCGAAGGACCCCCAAAAACCAATTTTTTAGAAATTTGCCCCTCTCTAAACTATATTCTAATTAGCTCAGGAGGGTTGCAAAGATCCCCCGGGTGCTCAATTTTATAAATTCTCTTGTAGCCCAACTCAACCCGGAACCCCCATGAGGGCAGCAGGGTTCGTGCGCAGGGGTATGCAATATCTTCTTGTAGAAAAATTTTAATGGGGCCCCAGGAGGGGAGCAAGATTCGTCGGAAAAAATAAAAGCCAAGGGCCCCTTGTAGCTATACTCTAGTGGGGGCCCCAGGAAAAGGCAGCAAAGGTTTATGCAGCTCAGGTTTTGGGAAAAGTTTTCTTGTGGCTATATTCAAAAGGGGCCCCAGAGGGTTTTGAGAAGCCCGAGCCCGCTATAGAGACACAGGCCCGGGGTTTTTGACAAATGTATTAAAAAAAAATTTGGAAAAAATTAAATGCAATTCTTAGGAGAGAAAGGGGTGCACCCCCGGGATAAAACACCCAAAAAAAAAGGGGGCACCGGTCTGGGTTACTCACTATCTTTCCAGTCGCTGTGGGCACTCGCCCCCCCCTCTCCCCCGCCCCTTGGGGTTGGGAAACCCCCGTCCCGTCCTCCCAGATACCCGAACCCACACGGCTAGGGAAAATTGTACAGACTTTTGGGGGCCGCAGGTTTTTCCCAGCTCGGGAAAACAAAAGGGGAACTGTCCGCCCCTCCTTGCTCCGCCCTTGCCAGGTCCCCAGTAGAGCACTTTAAACCTGCCCCAAGGGGGCCTTAGCCGAGAAAGGGGCCCAGCACGCCTCCCGGGGGCTCCCCCGCAAAAAAAGGCGGATGAGTTCCCCCCCGCGAAAAAAGGGTTTAGCGCCCAAAAACCGCAGCGATCAGAGTTTAAAAAGTCAAAATCCGCAACGAAAAGCAGTTTAGTGCCAAAGTCCGCAGGGAAAAAACAACGGGAAAAGGGTTTATTGTCGAAAAACTCAGCGAACGGGGGTTTTTGCGTAAAAACAATTTTTGCGTCAAAAACCAAAAGCGAACGGATTTTTTTCGTCAAAATCCCAAAAGAAAAAGGAGTTTTAGGGCTCAAAATCCCCAGCGAAACAGAGTTTAGCGCCAAACTCCGCAGCGAAAGAGCAGCGAAACGGAGTTTAGCGTCAAGATCCGCAACGAAACGGAGTTTAGCGTCAAAATCCGCAACGAATGGAGTTTAGCGCCAAAATCCGCAGCAAATGGAGTTTAGCGTCAAAATCCGCAGCGAACGGCGTTTAGCATCAAAATACCGAACGAAACGGAGTTGAGCGTCGAAATCCGCAGCGAATGGAGTTTAGCGTTAAAATCCGCAGCGATCAGAGTTTAGCATCAAAATCCCCAGCGAAACGGAGTTTAGCGTCAAAATCCCCAGCGAAACAGAGTTTAGTGTCTAAATTCGCAGCGTAACAGAGTTTAGCGTCAAAATCCGCAGCGAAACGGAGTTTATCGTCAAAATCCGCAGCGAACGGAGTTTATCGTCAAAATCCGCAGCAAAACGGAGTTTATCGTTGAAATCCGCAGCGAACGTGGTTTAGTGTCGAACGGAGTTTAGCGTCAAAACAGAGTTTAGCGTCAAAATCTGCAGCGAACGGAGATTAGCGGCAAAATCCTCAGCGAGAGGAGTTTAGCGCCAAAATCCGCAGCGAAACGGAGAAGCGAGAGAATTTTATTAGTATCAAAATCTGTAAATAAAAGCATTTTTAACGTCAGAAGCGAGAGAACTTTATTAGCAGAAAAATCTTGAATTGTGCAAAAATCGTTAGCGACAAAAGCGCGATCACTTTATTAGGAGCGAGGGCACATCGGACACTTGTCTGCTTCTTCTCTGGCTGCCTTGCTGAGCAGACATTCAGTAGCTGCTCCTCTGGGCTCCACAATCATGGTTCCCTGTTCCCTGCAGACAATAGAGCAGAGCTGAGCTCACAGCAGGGAGGGGTCTCACTGAAGATAATGAGAGAGGAATCCTCTGAAGTCTCTTACCTACAGTGTTTACTTTATGGCAGCTTCCTGAGTGTCCTGCAGTTCACGCAGCACAGGGCTCTCTCTGAAGGGGGGCAGGACTCACACACACAGGAATCTCTATAACTCTCTTTACAGGCTCACAATCAAAATTACAGCAAAAGAGAATAAAAAGATGATAGATATACTGGAGCTTATATGTAAGGCAAGAAATGAGATAAACTACGTTTCTCGTGTTGCAGTTGATGTATTGATATATTTTATGCTCTTTGCTGGTGGTATACAACGTAAAAGTATCACGTCTAAATATTTGCAACTGGGGCAGATTTTGTGACCACATCGAAAACATCCCCTGATATTAAGCCATGTAGCTGTCACGTCAAGGGGGGTACAGTGATCCCTGACTGGAACCTAGCCCACTGTCCCTGCCTACCAGACGCCAACTGGGCAACAGTCCCTGTGCTGCTAGAGTGCTGGGGCCGTCAGGAGGAAGAAGGGTTAGACAGTCCGGGTCAATAACAAATCAGGAACGCCAAGTCACAAATCAGAACCAGAGAGAAAATGTAAACAAGCCGAGGTCAAACATGAACGGGAGTGAGGTACCAAATCAGATGACAAGCCGAGGTAAGTAAACAAGCCGGGGTCCGGTACACATGTAAACAGCACAATACAAAACACAGAGAAACTAGGCAGCCAGGAAATATCACAGGCGCAGCGCTCAGCCAGCAGGGAGTTTAAATGGGATTCCCAGATACCGCCCCTGTAGCTGATTGGAGCGGCCTCCGGGCCCTCCCATTGTCTGCTGCGACACGCCCCCTGTCCGGAGTGGCTGGGCCTCTGTCACTCACACAGCCTCCAGCAGACTGTCTATCAGGGCGGGGTCGCTGATCAGCTGCTGCAGACTGTTGCTCCCTGCAGGCTGAGCGCCGCCTAGCCCTGACAGTACCCCCCCTTTTAGGAGGGGCCACTGGACCCTTCCCTGGTCTGGGTGAAACTCATGGAACTCTCTTATTAGGTGATCCGCATGGATGGAAGTCGCTGGATCTCTCCTCTGGACCATAACCCTTACAGTGGGTCAGGTACTGCAAAATCCGCAGCAAACAGAGTTTAGCGTCAAAATCCGCAACGAACGGAGTTTAGCATCAAAATCGCAGTGAACGGAGTTTAGCGTCAAAATCCGCAGCGAAACGGAGTTTATCGTCAAAATCCGCAGCGCACGGAGTTTAGCGTCAAAATCCGCAACGAACGCAGTTTAGTGCCAAAGTCCGCAGTGAAAGAGCAAGAGTTTATTGTCGAAATCTGCAGCGAACGGAGTTTAGCGTCAAAATCCGCAACGAAACAGAGTTTAGCGCCAAACTCCGCAGTGAAAGAGCAGCGAAACGGAGTTTAGCATCAAGATCCGCAACGAAACGGAGTTTAGCGTCAAAATCCGCAGTGAACGGAGTTTAGCGCCAAAATCCGCAGCGAACGGAGATTAGCGTCAAAATCCGCAACGAAACGGAGTTTAGCATCAAAATCCCCAGCGAAACAGAGTTTAGCGCCAAACTCCGCAGGGGAAAGAGCAGCGAAACGGATTTTTATCGTCAAATCCGAAAACGAAAGGGATTTTTAGCGTCAAAATCCGCAGCGAAACGGAGTTTAGCGCCAAAATCCGCATCGAACGGAGTTTAGCGTCAAAATCCGAAACGAATCGGAGTTTAGCGGTAAATCCGCAGCGAACGTAGTTTAGTGCCAAAGTCCGCAGCGAAAGAGCAGCGAAACGGAGTTTATTGTCGGAATCTGCAGCGAACGGAGTTTAGCGTCAAAATCCGCAGCGAACTCAGTTTAGCGTCAAAATCCCCAGCGAAACGGATTTAGCGTCAAAATCCGCAGCGAAACGGAGTTTAGCGTCAAAATCCGCAGCGAAACGGAGTTTATCGTAAAAAATCCGCAGCGAACGGAGTTTATCGCGAAAATCCGCAGCAAAATGGAGTTTATCATCGAAATCCGCGGCGAACGGAGTTTAGCGTCAAAACAGAGTTTAGCGTCAAAATCCGCAACAAACGGAGTTTAGTGGCAAAATCCGCAGCGAGAGGAGTTTAGCTCCAAAATCCACAGCGAAATGGAGAAGCGAGAGAATTTTATTGGTATCAAAATCTGTAAATAAAAGCATTTTTAACGTCAGAAGCGAGAGAACTTTATTAGCAGAAAAATCTTGAATTGCGCAAAAATTGTTAGCGACAAAAGCGCGATCACTTTATTAGGAACGAGGACACGTCGGACACTTGTCTGCTTCTTCTCTGGCAGCCTTGCTGAGCAGACATTCAGTAGCTGCTCCTCTGGGCTCCACAATCATGGCTGCCTGCAGACAATAGAGCAGAGCTGAGCTCACAGCAGGGGGGGCTCTCACTGAAGATAATGAGAGAGGAATCCTCTGAGGCCTCTTACCTACAGTGTTTACTTTATGGCAGCTTCCTGAGTGTCCTGCAGTTCACACAGCACAGGGCGCTCTCTGAAGGGGGGCAGGACTCACATACACAGGAATCTCTATAACTCTCTTTACAGTCTCACAATCAAAATTACAGCAACTGAGAATAAAAAGATGATAGAAAACACACACATTACTGCAAAAAAAATAATAGCGACCCAATCCCTTTAAGGCCAGTCAGCTGCCTGGTGCCTGAGAGATCCATTTTGCTTGGCTGTTTATCAAGCTTCTTTTTATGTCTCCTCCTCTATTGGGTGTAATTATTTTTTGTATGCCTGTATCGGAACGATGTGACACCATTGTGAGTATCTTTACACAAGTGTTGTGAGACAGCAAGACCTTGGATGTTCCCAAAAGGTTTTTGACAAATGTCGTCTTATCCTAAAATTTCTAAGGGGCAGTCGTGCATCCAACACACTGGAGCTTTACATGTAAGGCAAAAAAATTGAGATAAACTACGTTTCTCGTGTTTTCAGTTATGTTTTGATATATTTTATGCTCTTTGCTGGGGGTATACCCAAAGTAAAAGTATCACGTCTAAATATTTGCAACTGGGGCAGATTTTTTGACCACATCGAAAAAATCCCCTGATATTTAAGCCATGTAGCTGTCACGTCAAGAGGGGTACAGTGAGCCCTGACTGGAACCCAGCCCACTGTCCCTGCCTACTTGACGTGCTGCCCTAGATGGCAGACACCAACTGGGCAACAGTCCCTGCGCTGCTAGAGTGCTGCGGCCGTCAGGAGGAAGAAGGGTTAGCCATTCCGGGTCAATACCAAATCAGGAACGCCAAGCCACAAATCAGAACCAGAGAGAGAACGTAAACAAGCCGAGGTCAAACAGGACCGGGAGTGAGGTACAAAATCAGATGACAAGCCGAGGTAAGTAAACAAGCCGGGGTCCGGTACACATGTAAACAGCACAATACAAAATACACGGGAAACTAGGCAGCCAGGAAATATCACAGGCGCAGCACTCAGCCTTCAGGGAGTTTAAATGTGATTCCCGGACACTGCCCCTGTAGCTGATTGGAGCGGTCTCCGGGTCCTCCTATTGGCTGCTGCGTCACGCCCCCTGTCCGGAGTGGCTGGGCCTCTGTCACTCACACAGCCTCCAGCAGACTGTCTATAGGGCGGGGGCGCTGATCAGCTGCTGCAGACTGTTGCTCCCGCAGGGTGAGCGCCCCTAGCCCTGACCCGTACCCCCCCTTTTTGGGGGGGCCACTGGGCCCCTTTCCCCGGGTTTGGGTGAAATCAAAGGGAAATCCCTTATCGGTGATCCCCCCATGGGGGGATGTCCTGGGTCTCTCCCCTGGACCCTAACCCTTCCAGTGGGGAGGGACTGCAAAAAACCGCAGCAAACAGAGTTTAGCGCAAAAAACCGCCCAAAAACCCA
>JAODAL010077791.1:0-13143 GCA_025379985.1 Phyllomedusa bahiana | reverse complement strand
GGGCCACAAATCGCTTACAGAAAGAGCGGGTGGCGGGTGTGCGAAGTCAGCTGGGATGTGTAGGTTGCGACTTTGGAAAAATCACATGACCTGGTTTTAATAGCACCCCTTCCCTGTTCCCCTCATGTGTTAGTATGTCTCAAAGAGAAGGACGTGTGCTCGGTCTCTGTAAAAACAGCCAGCAAAAATGTTTTATTTTTTCACACAACAAAAAAAGCTTTTTAGCTGTGAAAATTAGAACTTAGGTAATTGAGATTTGGTTTTAAATTAGGTGAAAATTTTAAAAGGGCATCTAGCGCGAAAAAGTCAGGGGAGGGGGGGGTGGGGGGGGGGGGCTGCGGGCGAACACAAACAGACAACGGCCTTTAAAGGAAGTGGAATTGTACGATACTGGTGTGTATGGCTGGAGTCCAATGGCAGGGACTAAGCCCCAAAACACAAGGGGGCCGGGTCTTGATCGGAACAGCAGGAGAAGGCAAGGATCCAAGGTGAGGAGTAGCAGGAATGACCGACGGTAAGCGGGTCACTCAAGGTTTGCAGGGGGATGCAGGAAGAAAAAACTGGAAGGTGATTCCTAGGCGAGAGGACTGTAAGAAAACGGGGGCTGGAAACAATACTCAAGCGGGAAGAAACAGGCTTGAGGAGTTTAATAGGATGGGACGGAAAAGGAAAAAAGATGGAACCAGTGAGACACGACCCACCATTTTGAGGGGGCAAACTTAAGGGCAAACACAGTAGAAGTTCCACGGATAGCAGATTTTTCCCATTACTCCCCCCTCAAGAGGGGCCTCGGGCATACCTGACTGGGTCTTTCCGGATGTCTTTGATGAAATTGTTTTTTAAAAAACGGGGAAATTTTTTTTACCACGGGTTCCCACGAATTTTTTTGGGGCCCCAAACCTTTTCCATTTAAATGAGGTATTGCAGCTGGTTCCCCTAAAAATTTTTTCGAGTCCGGGTTTTGCCCACAAAAACGTTCTTGCCCACGATCCCCACTGCACAGGAGGGGAGGAACACCCCCTAAAAAGGGGTTGGACACGGCAGGCTTTAAAAGAGATACATAAAAACAGGGGATCTTCATAGATGGGGGATTGAAGAACAGCTACTGGACTGATTATCTTGATGACTTATATCCCCAAAAACTTCTTTCCCAGTTTGGTAAAGGGCATCTAGTTTAAAATTTTTGGGTAGCAGCCATACCATCCCCCACTTTAAAATTTGGGTTTGTGGCTTCGCGTTACTCCCATCTTTTTGTAATTTTTTTGGGCCCTCTCTAGTTTTTCCCTTTCAATAGTTGAAAATTTTTTTGGTAGTTAGAGATCCTTTCTGGGCAGCGGGAAATATGCGGAACAGCAGGGAATCTAGGAAGTATTTTGGATGGTATCCCAAATTTGCAAAAAAAGGCTTTTGTTTGGTGGGGCATTTTGGGAGTTGTTTGTATGAAAATTCAGCCACGGGAAAGTAGATCAACCCAGTCATTTGAGGTGACAAATATAGCATCGCAGGTACTTTTCCAGGGTCTGTTTTGTGCTTCTCTGTCCATTAATTGGGATGAAAGGGGTTGATAGTTAAATATCAATGCCAGTGTGACAAAAACTCCGCCAAAAATTTAGAAACATGCCCCCCCCCCCCCCCCCCCCCCCCCCCCCCAGGCGAAACACTTTCGAATTATGAGGTCAGCGTGCCTTGGCAAGGGTAACCCGGTACATGGGATGAAATGTGCCCCCTTGGTGACCGGTCAACTACTCGAGAATAGTATTTTTCCCTTTAGGGGGGCAGGCTACAAAAGTCCTGGAATGGAACCCCGGGACAGAGGGCTGGCAAAGGTTTGTAAAAAACCCGTGGGGGAGAACGTGGAGCCCCTTGAATGGGGCACAAACTCACATGATTCACATACTTCCTTACATCCTGTAAAAATTTGGGCCCCCAAAAAAAAAATCGGGAAAGAAATTCCGTGTTTTTGCACCCTTTTGTGCCCAGCAATCTTAAATCAGGGGCTAGTCCAGGCCCTTCAGTTTTACTCTTTCGGGTATATATCGCCCCCGGGGGCCCAATCTTGTTCTTAAGCTAAATGCACTATCGGGTGGTTGAGGCAAAAAGGAGCGGTGCCATGGGCCTTCATTTTTCAAGCAAGCTTTATTAGGGTTACTCCCACAACGTAGCTCGGGAACAATTGTTTTTAGGGGATAGTAGGAGTGGAATCATTGGGAACATTCTTGATAGCGCATGCCTTCCCTTTAAGGGGACCGGGCCCTGTATAAAAATTACAAAATTAAATTGATTGGGGAAAAGACTCCAACGATTGGCGAGGAGATAGACATTTGGCCATCTCACGATTCCAAATTACGGTGGTAGTAAAAATTATTTTGTGTGGGTTTCCCTGAAGATGGGTCTCCTTTCCCTTTAAAAGGGCTGCGACAATCGTAATAGTTCTTTATTCCCCACATCAAATTCTTCTCAGCAGATGATAAACGGGGGGAAAAAACGCAAAGGGATGTAATAAATCTTTTTTCCCTGTTCCTGGATAAAATACCCCCAAAGCACAGTTGAAGCATCCCTTCCACAATGAAGACACTCTGGGTCAGATGTTTAATACAGGGGGCTGTAGTAAACTTGGCTTTTAGGAAGGAAAGGGATCTTTGCTTGAGGGACCAAAACAAAACATTCTTTTTTCTTAGTAAACTGTGTAAGGGAAAATTATTTCTGAAAAATTTCTTAATGAAGCGTTAAGAATTGGCAAAACCTATGAAACGTTGAACACCTTTATTTTTCCCTGGGGAAAGGCCCATCTACTATTGTTTTAATCTTACTAGACCCATTGTAGCCCCTGAGGCGAAAAAAACATAGCCAAGGAATTGGATCTCAGTTGATGGAATTCACATTTTTCAATCTTATGTAAGAGGTTTTCTTCGACGTTCTAAACAATTTCACAGTCCTGGTTTTTTCCATTATTTGGAGAAAATCAAAAATCGTCCGGGTGATGATTTAAATGGTCGGGAGGTTTTAAAAAATTCATGACAGATGTTGGAAGGTGGGGGGCAGAAAAGGGCCAAAGGATAACAATATTAAAAAATCCCCGTACGTGACCTAAAAGCTGTTTTCCATTCACCCCCCGTCTGATACGAACTAAGTTATAGGCGCCTCGTAGGTCAAACTTGGAAAAAAATTTTTGCATTTGAATTTCCAAAAGCTGGGGGGAACCAGTGGTAAAGGATAAGGTTCTTAGGTAATCTTTTTTAAATTTCTATAATAAATAAAAGGGCTCAAGGGAAACCCATCTTTCTTTTTAACAAAAAAATAGGGAGCCCCCGCTGGGAGGAAGTGGGGGATGAACCCCTTACCGATTTTTCTTCTATTAACCTTCAAGGTTTTTAATTTTGGGCCCTGCCAAAGGAAAAATTTTCTAAAAGGATTGGGCCCCGGGGAAGCTTTTCTATGGGGCAATCATAGGGTCGGTGGGGGGGAATTTTTTCTGATTTGTTTGCTGCAACACCCGAAAATTCCAGGTAAACAAACGGTGCTTTTTTGACTTTTGTTTTGAACGGGGTCCGGGGCCCTTTTTTCAGAGGACTTTTGGGGCGGAACCCCCAGGGGAAGTTATCCCCTTTGGGTTTCCCATTAATCACTGGTTTCTGTGTTTGAAAACCGGGGGAACCCAGGAGCGGGAAAGTGTGGAGAAGAGATTAATGAAACGACATTTTAACCCATATGTTGAAAGTCATAATGCCCAAAGGGGCGGCCCCTTGACCAGGGCCCAAGTCAGGGAGCCCATCTACGGTTCCATTTACCGGGCGAGAGTCTTTTCTGGATTTAAACCCCCATGTTTTCGAGAAAAGGGGACAGGGCCATAAAATTACCCCTTCCCCAGAGTCCCCCCATAGCCGAGGGGATACCACTGGGAGTTAGCCCGGAATTTAAAAGGAAGGAAGCAATGGAGTCTTTGTTTTCTTTTTAATAGCGGTGCCCTGATAATGGAATGGAAAGCTTTCTCGGATAATTCTGTCTCTGAACAATGGATTTCCATCTGAGCAGTCGGGCCCCAAAAGGCGCCCCCATTCCCCTTTTGGGCGGGTAGGGCAGTTGTAAGAAGTGGTAGACTTCCCCCAATTGAAGATAAACCTCCCCCAAGGATGCTTTTCTTCAACGCCTTTAGTTTAATATAAATCCTTCATAGGTTCACTTCCCGATTCCTGCGAGTTCTTCCAGGGGGTTTCCCGGGGAAAGGAACGGAACAGACTGGGCCCCGTTGGATCATAGTTCAAAGTAGCCATTTTTCTTGTCGGTTTTAGACAGCCCGGGGATCAATTCGGATGCATATTTTTGAAAAAACCAAACTAAGGGGGGTTTTACGGCCAGTTGTCTTTTTAGCTGCATAGTCCCTTTCCAAAAAAAAACTTTGCTGCTATTCCAATTGGTGTCGATTGCCCCCCTTGAAATCCATTGCTACTCGGGCCCGGGCGTTTGCCCTACCAAAGCTAGTGGCTTTTTCAACGGCTGGGCGTTGATAAAAGGAAATGGTCAGACTTCCCACATTAAAAGATAAACTCTCCCCCAAGTCGTGCCCCTTTGTCAAACCCCTCAGTTTAATATAGAAATTTCTTTCAAGGTTCATTCCCGATTTTTGCGAGTTTTCCCAGGGGTTTTCCCTTGGGGAAAGGGGACGGCAACAGACGGGGGTGTTGGTCATAGTTCAAAGTAGCCCATTTTTTTGTCGCCCCTTCAGCAGGGGTATCATTCGGAGCATGTTTATGAAAGCACCAAACCTAAGGGGGTTTGCAGGGCAGTTCGCCTTTTAATAGCTGCATATCCCCCTTTTCCCAAAAAAAAAAATCTTTGCTCTCATTCAATTGGGGTCGATTGCCCACCCTTTTAACCCCTTGCTACTGGGCCCCGGGGCTTTGCCCTGCGCAAAGCTGGAGCGCTTCCCCCTTTTAGCACCCCGATTGGGACGTCAAACATTTGATCATGGGGTCAAAGAATCCCCCAGGTGATTCAAACGGGCGTCTTGGGGGCTCAATCAAGGGGGTAGCCAGGCAAATTTCTTTTTTGTTCAAAAACAAATGATCTAGACCTTGACCTTCCTCGGGAAAATGTGTTTTGGGTTTTTGGCAAAGTATAATTTTGGTAAGGAACCCCCGGGGGTTTGTCACGGTCCCCCAAATCTAAAAAGGGGCAACTTAGGGCTCCTACCCGGGAACCAATGTGGGTGGGGGGACGCTTGATTTTCCAAGTGGATATCCGTCGGTAATGTCTGACGGTTCCCGTAGGTCTTGAAAGGTTTGTCCAAATTGGGTGGGGGAGGGCTGGCCTTCAAAAGTGTCATATTTCACCTCAATGCCTGCAACTCAGTGCCAAAATTTGCCACTGTGTGAAGTTGTTGATGCGAGCTTTTGGGGTTCCCAAACCCCGGGGGACTCCATTTTGGGCTTGAGTATCCCGTTACGATACGGTGTGTATGGCGGAGTAAGGGGGGGGCTAAAACCCAAAAACAAGGAGGCCTGGGGGTCTTGATCTGGCGCAGGGGAAGCAAAGGGTCCAAGGGGAGGAGTAGCAGGAGATGAGAGCGGTAAGCAGTCACTCGAGGTTTGCAGGGGGACGCGGGAGGAACAAAAGGAAGGGGAGTTCCTAGGGAGAGGACGTAAGCTAACAGGAGCTGGACCAAATACCAAGCAGGAAATAACAGGTTGAGGTTTTTTTAGGACCCGGGACAGGAAACAGGAAACAAAATGGAACCCGCTGAGAACGTCCCCATGTTGATGGGCAAACTTAAGGGGAAACCGTAGCAAGTTCACGGTATAGCAGGAGTTGACAGGATATTGTGCAGCCCCCGACTTGTTTAGGACCCTGCTGGAATGGGGTTTTTTTTAAAAGTTGTGTGAAAAATGACTTGATGTTGTGCAGCCGAACTTTTTAGGATACAGATCTTTCTATGACTGCAGGTGTTTTAAAGGTGCAAAACTCAACTTTTTATCCGTATAATTCAGATAGGTGTTTTTTTTTTACTTTGGGACAGTCCGCTTTGTTCATTGAGGCACCTTGCCTTTTAATTTTAATAAGCAATTTTTTTAAAATCACCACCCTTAATTAGAGGTCAAAAAAACTTTTTATCCGTAAACATTTCAATAGGTGGTTTTTTTTACTTTGGCGCAGTCCAGCTTTGTTCTTTTAGGCCTTGCACTTTAAATCTGAATACAGAATTTTGTAGTCACCCCCGTTGTTTGAAGGGGCAAAAAAAACCTTATATTATGTTAAAATTTAGTAGGTGTTTTTTTCATTTTTGGGGCAGTCCACTTTGTTTATTGAGGGACCTTGCACTTAAATGTGAATACCAATTTTTGTAGTCACCGCCGTTGTATTGTGGTGCAAAAAAACCTTAATTATCCCTTAAAATTTTTTGATAGGGTTTTTTTCACTTTGGGAGTCCAGCTTTGTCATTGAGGCCCTTTCATTAAATTTGAATACGCAATTTTGTAGTCACCACCCTTGTATTTATAGGTTTCAAAAATACCTTTTATTATCCCTAACATTTCGATGGTGGTTTTTTTTTTGGGGCAGTCCAGCTTTTTTCATTGAGGCACCCGCCTTAAATTTTGAATAAGCAAAATTTTTAGTCACCCCGTTTTTGATAGGGGAAAAAATACCTTATATTATCCGTTAACATTTCGATAGGGTTTTTTTTTTTTTGGCGAGTCCAGCTTTGTTTATTGAGGGACCTTGCATTTAAATTTGAATACAGCAAATTTTTTGTCACCGCCGTTGTATTGAATGCAAAAAATACCTTATATTATCCCTATACATTTCAATAGGTGTTTTTTTTTATTTTGGCGCAGTCCACTTTTTTCATTTAGGCCCTTGCACTTAAAAATTTAAACAGCAATTTTGTAGCACCGCCCTTGTTTGATAGGTGCAAAAAATACCTTATTTATCCGTATCATTTTAAAGGTTTTTTTTTTCACTTTGGCGCAGTCCAGCTTTTTTTCTTGAGGCCCTTGCCTTAAATTTGAATCGCAATTTTGTAGTCACCACCGTTGTTTGATAGGTGCAAAAAAACCTTATATTATCCGTTACATTTCAAAAAGGGGTTTTTTTCACTTTTTTGGGAGTCCGCTTTGTTCATTGAGGCACCTTGCACTAAAATTTTAATCAGCAATTTTGTAGTAACCCCCGTGGAATTTGATAGGTCAAAAAAAAACCTTATATTTATCCGTAACATTTTAAAAGGTGTTTTTTTTCACTTTGGCGCAGTTCAGCTTATTGTTCATTGAGGCACCTTGCACTTAAATTTGAATAGAGCAATTTTGTAGTCACCGCTGGTGTAATTGATATTTGAAAAAAATACCTTATATTTAGAGATGGGCGAATCGATTCTAACGAAGTGGAATTTGTTTAGAATTTCAGGAAAACTTCGGTTCGGAACGAAGTCGAACTTTGGGATACTTCGGGTGAACGAAGTGTGCTTTTGATTGATAAAATGGCTGCGAGCAGATGGCGCTACATGGGGCAAAGCACTCTGGAGGAAGAAGGGCATAGCCTGCATGACATGTGCAGAGGTGAAGCCAATCAGAGACCGGCAGGATTCTGTGACGTCACCGCACTATATAAGTCCGGGCGCGACGCGGGAGCTCACTCTCCTCTCACTGTGCTCATCAGGGAAGTGTGCTGCGCGGCTGATAGCTCTTACTGAAGAATTGATTTTTCTATAGCGATTTCTGTGGGGGTGTCTCAGCTTGTCTCAGAGACTGTTCTCTTAATGTTCTATTTCTAATTTTTTGGGGTATTGGATCTGAAATCCAGTGTGCGTCCACTATGCAGCTGCATATACATTCAATATCCAAGTGGGATCTAAGCCAGTTCCTGTTGTATTCATTTAAAGAAACAGCGTTTTTTACAATACAAATACCACTTCATTTTTGGCTGCTCAATTCTTTTGCGCAATTTACATCCAGGGTGTTAATTAAGCGTTGTTTTGCTGGTGTGCTAAAAAAATGAACCGTCTTTTTCAACGCCAAAATATATACATTTTTCCTGTAGCTTAATTCATGTCCGAAGGTTAATTAAGCATGTTTGTGCTACATTTAGTAAAACACACAGTGTTTTTAAACGACACATACAAGTAAATTTTTCCTGGCCATTTGTGGAGCGCAACTTATATCCAAGGGTTACCCAAGCTTGTTACTGGGTTCTTTTGGAGTCAAAAACAGGTGTACATTTACTATACAATTCAATCAAACATGTCTGTACTTTTAGAACAAACAGATGTCAACAGAGAGGGGGCGGCTCTGCCCTGCGAGTGGCTGGCACAAACATTCCTGGAACAGGCCCAGGTCGCAGCACAGCAAGGGGACGTCGCAGCGGGGTCACTGGTAGGCCACAATTCCCGCTGTCATCTAGCGGTGTGTGTTTTTCAAAAACCCAAAGGGGTTCTTGTTTGGGTTGAAGGTCATCTTTTCCCCCCAGATTACATTGAAACCCACCCAAGAGTCGTGGGAACCTCAGACACAACCTTTAGTTGGCGGGCCCCGGGGAGCAGGTCAGCGGCCCCACCTGTCCTCCCCCGCCTCGTCCCACCCGGTCCCTCAACCATAGATCTACTATGTGGCGGGGTCGCGCCACATATGCAGGATGAACAATTTGGGAGGGCAGTCAGCACTACTTGGCAGCAAGAAATGGGGCCAATATCGCCTGTTTCTTGCAGTAGGCGGCAAAGATAGATGTGGGAGTGGCAGGGAGGTCATGTTGTGAGAGGTCGCCTGGGCATACCAAGCCCGGGGTGATGGGGGGCAGCAGTGACGATGAAACAAAATAGATGAGATATAGCCGACCGACTTTGGAGGGTGAGGAAGGGCTTCATCATCGTCGGGAGAAGGGGCGTCGTTTTGCGCGCGGGCCGCGCACCCACAATGGGTCGTGGGGCCCGTGATCAGCGGATAGCACATGTGAGGTGGGACCAAGGGGGCCCCGGGGAAAAAAAACCCCTTTGCAGGTCCAAAAAGTAGGCCGGGGGCCCCGCGAGGCGGGCGGGGGCAGTAGTCACTCAGTGGGGACGTTGGCGGAAAAACCTACTCACGGGGGCAGTTCTTTGCTAAGACCCCGGGAGGACCCCGAATATAGGTTAAATGAGAATCTGTGGGCAGAAAGGAAGCTGGCAGGGAGCTAACTTTGGGCACCACGCCCCTGCGGTCAAACATGCAGCGTCACCACCCGGGGGGCCTGGGAGAAATGGCTCGGGTTGGTGGTCCACCTCCGCCGCACAACAGCGCAGCGCAGCAGCGCCCAGTGGCACGCATGCCATTGCAGCCAGTCAGGCTCCCCACCTCTGAAAAGGGGCTTTTTTCTTTGACATCATCCCCCCGGGCCAGTTGCTCCTGCCCCGTACCCCTGGCACCAGCATCGTTCAGCGAGGCGATTGAAAAGAACAACAGTATCGTCCAACCACCTAAGGTCGCAGCTGACCGTGCTCCTGTCCAAGTTGTTGGTACGCAGTCCCCCCCTTTCCAAATTTTTGACTCTGCACCGTTAGAAAATAATGGTTGTGCCGACCAAGATGGAGTTTTTCAAGTGTAATTCTTTTCCAAAAAGGCAGTACCCAGCACTTCATAAATATGTAGAACAGAAGGGGGTCACCTTGAGTTTATGGTTTGTTCCAAGGTCACGGCAGGCGGATCGGGAGCTGTAACTACGGCAGGGCCAGTATATGTCCTTTAGGCCCACTGGGTAAAAGTGCTTCCCCCAGGGCACACCAACAACTTGCAGGAGACGCCTTTTTTTCCCTCCTCCAGTTGTCAAACTGCTGCCCTCCCCCAATGTCCACTCCCCCCCTCCCCCCCACCACCATCTACCTCCAAATCTGTCCATCATACCACATGTGTAGGCACAGCGGGTCACCAGTTCTACACCTGGCTTGCCTGGGCAACAAAGTCACACAGGGGAGGAATGCTCCGCGTATGCAGAAGAAATCATGTGTGGTTTCCCCGCCCCAAACTGCAAATGGAACCATGGTGAGGGACAATGGGAGGAACAGGGTGCCCCGCTGCCCCGAGGGGGAGGTCCATGCACCCTGCATGGGGACGGTTTTAATCTGGTTGTGAAAAGGTTCCCGAAGTCTTCCACCGATCTTCAGAACATTCTGAAAATGGCCCGAATGTGCATGCACTTTTCCTTCTACAAAAACCAGGAACACCCCCTCAGTTTCAGCGGCAGAACGCCTCCCCCAACCCCACCTGATATGCAATTTTCCATACGGAATTCCACCGCACATTTTGGACCGACTGTAGAACAGAGAAAGGCCATTAAAAAATTTTTGATATCCGGGAGACAGAAGTTTTCCCCCTGTAACTTTGAGTCAGCCGTGGCAGCTATGCGTGACACCCGCCGTTGTTGAAGGGGCCATTCGAGGGGGGCGACTTATTTGTCAGTCCCCCCGGATACGGGAGAATAACAATCCATGCTTCATGCCTGGAACGTGCGAAAAAATCGCCTGGGCAGGGGGCTGGAGACGGGCGACTACATCTCTGGCCCCGAGTCCGTGGGGGGCTGAAATGGAGGAGGAGGAGGAGGACATTGGAGCAAAAAAGCATTGTCTGGGGAAATGGGTGGGAATTTTCTCCCAGGTGACAAGGAGAGGAGCAGGGCCGCGGAGGAGGGGAGGGGATGGGGAAAAAGGCAATGGGCCCCCCAAGCACGTGGCATATATAGTGGAAATGGAGGCAGGGGAAACCCCCGGAGTCACTTGTGCAGATGGCCCGCAGCATGCTTTTTCCTGGCTAGTGACAGCCCAATATCAGCATCCGGGAGAGGGAGATTCTGGTTCTCCACCCATTGGACCCCCCGCACCGGGGCCAAAAGGGGAGCCTTTTTCCCCCTATTAAGGGAAGACAAACTCAAATACTAAAGGGAAATCCTCCGTAATCTTGGCTGTTCCTATGGCGGCATCGTCCCTCCCCTTGACAGGGGGTGAGGGGGGGGTTCTTCACCGCTCACGTACTACTGCCCGGCTGTGGGGGGAAGTGGGGGGGGAGGAGCATACAGTCCCCATAGTAACCAAGTCTGGAGTCATGAGACAGCTTCCTTCACCCCCTGTGGGAGGGCAGTCGCCAGCACAGCAGGACCCCGGAGCGTCCCTGAACATAGGTTGTGGTACTTGGACAGCACTCTGCCACCTCATTAAAGACCGTGGACTACTGGGCACCAAACGGGTGTGTGGCCCCCAACTTGCCGAGTTTGCGGGAAAGCTGTCCGCCCCCCCCGTATGGGCTCAAGGGGGTGTTCAGTGCGGGGGGGCCCTTCCCCCAAGGGGAACCCGCTTGTCCACGGGAAATGTGGAACGACGACCTTGTCAAGATAATCAGGCGTGGTCGGCCCGGGTTTCCCCACAACCCCCCAATGCCCTTTGGCGCATCTGGGTTCAAACACCTGCCTCAGCCACATTTGAGCCCCCACCCACCTGATCCACACATTGCTGACAGTTTCTCCCTCGCCCACCACCTCTTTTTTCCAGGGAGGGATTGCCCCACCTCAAAAACCTGTCATTGGCCACTCTTGACCTCATGCGCGCTGCTTTGCCGTGACATCCACATGTGTCATTGTGCCCCGTTGACCTCATGCTTTTGTTTGCTGCCATGTCCTCCACACTGGTGATTGTGCCACCTGTGGCCTAAACTGTTTTTCCGCATCCCAAAAGTCTTGTGCCCCCCTGCCTGAACCCTGCTCTGCTGTCGTGACCTCCAAACTGTTCATTTTGGGCCCCTTGTGGCCTAATACTGTTTTTTTTCCCCCCCAAAGCATTGTGCCCCTCTGACCTCATACTGCTGCCCCCGTACCTCCCACTGTTGATTGTGCCCTCCCGTGGCCCAATACGTTTTTGCCGCCTCCCGAAGTCTTTGCCCCTGCCTGATCTCATAAACTCCGCCGTGACCTCCATACTGGTGATTGTTCCACTTGTGCCCCAATACTGTTTTCGCCGCCTCCAGAAAAGTCATTGTTTCCACTGCCTGACCTCATGCTGCTCCGCGTGACCTCCATACTGGTTTTATTGGCCCCTCTGTGGCCTAAACGTTTCGCCCCCTCCGAAGGCATTGGCCACTGCCCGATCTCAATGCTGTCGCCGTGACCTCCCCACTGTTGATTGTCCACTCTGGGCCTAATATTTTTGCCGCCCCAGAATTCATTGGTCACTGCCTACCTCATGTTTCTGCCCCCGGACCCCCGCTCTCAGTCATTGTGCCCTTCTGTGGGTTCCTTTGTTTTTTACCCCCGAATGTCATTTTGCCACTGCCTTACCTCATGCTGCTGCCACCGTGACCTCCCTTCAGTCATTGTGCCATTCTGTGGGGTTTCCCCCTGTTTTTTCCCCCTCCAGAATGTCATTGTGCCACTGCCTAAACCCCATGCGTGGGCTGCCGCCGTCACCCCACCCGTCACTAATGTTGCCCCCCTAGCTCCACTTGTTTTTTTCCCCTTTTTTCTAGCATACTTTATCAGGCTCATTCCCGCTGGTTTTTTGGTCATTTTCCCTTTAAGTGCCCAGGGGAAATTTTTTAGGAAGCATTTTAAAAGCGGCGGCAGTCATCTTGTGTCATACTAAAACACAACATTTTATAAGACCAAACCAACTCCCTCTGATATTTAAGCAGGGCCCAAAGTTCTACCGACTCGCGGCTCTGTGCAGCCCGGAAATAGCTGCTTTTTAACGCGATTCGGCCGAATAATTCGGAACGAAACAAATTTTGCTGAAAATTCGGCGAAGTGACCGAACCGAATTTTTGAGAAATTCGCCCATCTCTACTTATATTATCCGTATACATTTCAGATAGGTGTTTTTTTTTTTACTTTGGCGCTCCAGCTTTGTTCAATTTAGGCACCTTTCACTTAAATGTGAATACAGCAAAATTTTTTAGTACCCCCGGTGTATTTGATAGGTGCAAAAAATACCTTATTCATCCGAAAACATTTCGATAGATGTTTTTTTTTCTTTGGCGCTCCAGCTTTGTTCTTGAGGCACCCTTTCAAATTTAAAAATTTAATACAGCAATTTTGTAGTCACCGCCGGTATTTTTAGGTCAAAAAAATACCTTTTAAATTTTCCGTATACATTTTGATAGGTGTTTTTTTCACTTTGGCGCATCCAGCTTTGTTCATTTAGGC
>JAODAL010077790.1:0-13143 GCA_025379985.1 Phyllomedusa bahiana | reverse complement strand
ATTATTAAATTGTAAGTTAAACATTACCCTGGGTCACACAGGCTGCTGTTAGGGTAACACTCTCTCACAACACGTGCTCTCCAACTGCAAGGGAAACAAACAGACAGCTCTGAGGTCCTTTCTATGTTTCCAGTGGTGATTGCACAGGAGTCCTCAGGGGCTAACAACTAGGATTGATCCCAGCTGAACACCAACTGCTTTGACGGTTGAACACCCACTTCACTCCAGGGCAGTATAGGACACCTATGAAGAGGGCTCTTACAGCACTGTAGAATAAGGTCCCTTCATTGCTGCTGTAAAAAGCAATTAAAACATTAAAGGGCATATATGAAAATTCTCAGGGTATAAAAGACTACATCTGAGTTTTGGCTGAATTTCTAAGCACAGATGGTATTCTTTAAAAACAAAAAGGCCAATATTTTAGAGTTCAGTAATTCTGATAGAATAAAAGAACAGTAACAGAAGTTTTGCTTTGAAACAGTCCATTGAAAAAGCAAAACTAAAGGTCAATGACACGCTGAAGAAAAATTAGATGTGATATTGCATACTTTGCATTAATTATGCATTCCTTTTTCCATCATTACAATGCACTTTTGATGCTACGGCAGACTTTTAATAACCGATGAAATGCATTTTACTTGACATTTTCAGCTTGATATTGTATTTTTAGTATATTGAAGGACGCAAGGTTGTGCCGTCATTGTTATACAGAAGAATTAAAGTTAGATCAATACAATAGGAATATGAAGTTTTTAAAACAAATCTCAACAAGCAGAGTTGTGACATTTTATATCACAGAGTAAGCAATCAAACTGTCATGTAAATTAGCAGATAGAATATTAAAATGTGAAAGAATGTACCAGCCATATTCCTGATGATGAAAATGCCCCAATGCTAAAATAATACATTTCTTGTTATGGTAACCTTTAGAATTCCTCATCATTTTCTTGCTGCCACAGGTTAGATCTCCAACCACATTGGTTACGTTCCCTCATGATGAAAGTCACATAGTTAGTCAGACCAATTATGGGCTGTGGCAGTGACGTGCTGCCCGAAGTGGTGTCAACACACTATAACTGGCCAGTTTGTTTCCGTGAAGTGTCCAAGTCACTGAAGGTTCTAGCAATTATTACCAGACCTGTTAATCTCCAGTGACAACAGTTAAAAAAATTTGGATAGATGCTTTTAGGAGTGTCTGAGCACACCAGGAACACTTACTGTGCATTCCAATGATCCTACAACCAAGCTATACATATTTTCTTCTTTTTTTTAAAAACTAACTTTCTGTATAAGGAATCCTGAAATCATTGCTGCAGATTGTATTGAACATTAAGAAAATCGGATAATATGATTGATATAATGAAATTTATAGGCACCAAAAAAGAATTAAAATCTTAAGCTATTCCACATTTAATTTGACATATTAGTCTGATTCAACTAATCACTAAAGGGTTCAACTGGTGGGATGTGATCATTCTCCATTGTTCTCTGAATGCACTTAGCTATTTCCATAGGAATCAGAGGAGATGTCAATGGTCAGATCCCTACTAATCATATATTTATGTTATATCAACTTGATATGCAGTAGATGTTAATCACGGGAACATAATTTTACTAATTGACTATTTTTTTTTAAATTTTTTAAAAATGTATTGAGCACCTACATATTCCACAGTGCTGTACAGAGATTGTCATCGTTCACAATCACATTGTGGGCTTCCAATCTAAAATTCAAATTAACCTATCAGTAAGTTTTTGGAGCATGGGGTGAACCTGGGGTAACTGGAGAAAACCTGAAGAAACACAGTGAGAACATACAAACTTTATGTGTTGTGACCCAGAGGTGGCAGAGGAGAGGATGTTGGTAGTAGGGATGGCTACTGACACGGTGGATCTCACCTCAAAACTCTCATGCTACTCACTACAGTGAAGAGGGGGTCTGCTTGTATAGGAGTAGGTGGTGTTCCTCCATTGTTCCCCCATGACACACTCTGCAAATAAGCCTTCTGGTCCAGATGGTATGAGGTATCTTTGGTGTTGTAAGCAGAATAACAGACAGAAGGCAAAGTGGTACAGTGCAAACAGTTATTTTATTCCATACTAGTTGTTATGCCCAAAATTAAGATTTTCAGTAATCACACTTTACAGTGCATATGGGAAGCCTGTAGCAGGTGTGATAACAAAACTAGTATCCAGACTACTAACTATTTAACATTCTCTGCAGGAGCTTGCCTTCGCATCCCAAGTGATCTGGAAACCTGTCTAAGACTAGTGAGTTGAAATAGGCCAGAAACTGCTAGACATCAACTGGCTATGAGGCGTTGTCTTCACTTCATCCTAACGTACTTCCACTATACCGGACTCCATTCCAGGTGTTGTCAGGTATTTCCCCTTTCTAAACATTTCTGGCCTACTTGTTCTTCCTTAAATTTGGGGCAAAGAGGAATAGACTTTGTATCTGAACTCTAGCCAGCATAAGTCCATGGCTACACACACTTGGTTGAGCAGCTGAACAACTCATCTGAAAAACTGACTAATATCTAACTGAACTCCTCCCATCTTGGTAACAACCTTTGCCTTAGGCTTGTACAGTACATTATCTCTTTAGGTCATGGATCAGCATCATGGCTTAGTATTTTTATACACATAATCTTGAAACAATAAATTTACTGCACATAGCAAATAATGGCTTCAATAGTCAATATAATCAGGAGCCCAAATCAATTTGTGATGTACTCTCCTGTAAAGTACACATGTACAGTTGCACTCAAAATGATTTAACCCCCATGGCATATTAGGTTCTTTAAAATGTATTCATTTACGAAAACTGCAAATTACCTTTTTAAAAAAAGAGCAAATCAATTTTTAATCCATATTTAAGTTCGTTTGTGGATTGAAAACTTATTTGCTCTTTTAAAAAGGTAATTTGCACATGGATCCAGTCTTATAGTCAAGCGCTGGATTTTAGGTCCGGGTTTAGGAGATAAATGTAAGTCCCAAAGGTGGGATCTGGACATTGATGGCATATTGTATTGATATGCAATCAATGTCTATAGTGAGGTAACTCCTTCAACTTCAATGTAAAAAAAAGAGAAAAAAAAAGGAAGGGTCCTTTCTATTCAGATTTCATTTTTTTCAAACTGCTATTTTTTAGAAAACAAACGGAGCCCACCTGAAGAAAACTGAAGCCAAAATAAATCCATTGAAAATAATGGGCAACCATTCTCTTCATTTTTTTTAATTCAAATGTGGAACAGAAGAAGGGAAAATAACTTGGCTGTAGTTTTTAGTAGTGCACCCTTTCGCTGTTATGACTTGCTACAAATATGATGCATAGCCAGACATCAGCTTCTACTAGTGTTCCTGAGGAACTGTTGCCCAATACTCTTGGAAGTTCCAAGTTTAGCCGAGCATTGCTGGTCTGTAGTGATGAGCGATTGTGTCAACTATCGTTATCGTTTCGATAGTCGATATTGGCAATTATGAAAATTTCCGATAGTCGATAACAGATTATCGTCGAAGACCATTAAAGTCTATGGGAGAGGAACAACACCTTCATTCTTAAACCCGAACAGGGCTGGAGAAGCTGAAATTAACATCCACAACAGTAAACTGGATATGTGCTACATCTTAGGCAAGACAATTAGGCAGCAAGAGTCACAGAAAAAAAATCACACACTATTAACTATCCCTGTCCTGTACCACAGCATGACCCTTAAACCTGCATGACCCACAAATTGAAAAGTGCCAGAAGGCAGTATGATTTGAACCATCATTTTACTTGAATTGGACATTGACTATCCCTGTCCTGGAACGCAGCATGACCCTTAAACCTGTCTGATCCACAGATTATAAAGTGCCGGAGGAAGGAGTCTTTGAACCACCATTTTAGTTGAACTGGACATTGACTAAACCTGTACTGGACCACAGTATGACCATTAAACCTGTCTGACTCACAGATTAAAAAGTGCCGGAAAAAAGGAGTATTTGCACCACCATTTTTAGTTTGAACTGGACATTGACTATATCCTGTCTTGGACCACAGTATGACCATTAAACCTGTCTGACCCACAGATTAAAAAGTGCCGGAAAAATAAATATTTCAACCACCATTTTAGTTGAACTGTACATTGGCTATAGCTGTCCTGGGCCACAGCATGAGCCTCAAACCTGCATGACCCACAGATTAAAAAAAATCCCGGGGGAAAAAAAGGGGGGGAAAAAAATTTAAAAACCCATTTTTAGTTAAAAAACTGGACATTGACTTTAATTTTCCTGGGGTAAACAGATGCCCCTAAAAACCCGTTTGGGACCCAAGATTAAAAAGTCCCGGAAAGGGAAAGTTTTTTAAAAGCCCCATTTTAGTTAAATTGGACATTGACTATACCGGTCTGGCCGAAAACCCATGAAAATTTCAAAAATGCATGACCCACGATTAAAAAAAAGGAAATTTGTTTTGAAGCAGTATTTTGGGTGAAAGGGGACTTTTACTATTCTTTTTCCTGTCATGCAGCCAGGCCCCCAAAAAACCCCCGCCAGGTCCCCTTTTGGGAAACCACCCAGGGGGGAAAAAATTTTAAAATTAAGAAAAAAAAACTATATTAGAAAAAAAACTATTTTTTAAAAAACTCCCTGCTGCTAGAGCTTCTTGACATTTACTGGTGACATTTTTTCCCCCTGTGACATTAAAATTTGTGAAGAAAAGAAAACAGTTGGGTCCCCAGTGGTAATGGGATCTTGTCTGAAACCCGCTTTTCTACTGTCAAGGGGGTTTGGGGGAAAAATTATTAAATCAAGGCGGGGGAGGGGGGTTTGGAAAACGTGGATCACGCAGGTTAAACGGGGGGGGGGCCCGGGACTTAAGTTGGGTGGGGTTTTCAAAGGCAAGGGCGGCGGTCCGTCATTTTTAAACCACCCCGGTTAAAAGCTGGCAGGGGGGGGGTTTTTCCAGGGGGTGCGGGTGGGAGCCCAGGGCTGGGGGTGTCACCCATTAAACAGGGAAAAAAAAATTCCCTTTTTTTTCGCGGGCAAAAAAAAACAGTGTGTGAAGCAGAGGTGCGGAAGGGGGGAAAGGGTGGAGTTTAAAAACCTTTCCACCCCTTACCTCGTACACGTCAAAAAACCCTGGGGTTAGGCTTGGAAATTTCTCCCTTTCACAAGAGGGGCTTGCCCCCCCCGTTTGATTGCGGCCAATTGGCTTCACGGGGAAAATTGCTGGGGGTTGAGTTTCCTTTTTAAATCCATTTTTCCCCTTTTTCTTGGCTTTTTTTTCTCTTTTTAAACTTAAAAGTGTTGGAGGGAAATTGTTTCTGCCCCCTTGGGGGGGACAAATGTGCCCTACACCTTTGCCCTTTAAATTAAACCTAATCTTTTCCCAAAGTCTTACTGTCCCTTTCCTTTTGGCACAATTCAGAGGAATGTTGGTATCGCTATTTTAAAACATCCCAGTTTTTTAGGGGTTTAATTTTTAGAAAAACATTGTTAAAATAGGAGGGAAAACCCCAACGTCTTTGTTTCTTTTTTTTTAATTGTTTTAAAAAGGGGTTTGTCTCACTTCAGGGTTTGGGGGTTTAGCTTTGTTAAAGATTTTAAAAAACAAATTTTTTTTTTAAAAATATGTGCCCAATTAAACCCAAGTGTCCCCTTAACCCTTTCCTTTTTTTGGGCAGCACCATCCCCAAAAAATTTTTAAAACATCCCCCTTTGAGCCCCCTTTGCCAAAATTTTTTGGAAGAACAAAATGTCTTTTGAAAAACCCCTTTTTTTTAAAATAGGACCTGTAGTTATAGCTGTTTTTTCCACAGAAAATTTTTTCCCCCCAAAAATTAAAATACATGCCCCCTTTGGCCCTCTTGAAAATTTTGTAAAAGAAAAAATTGGGTGTCTAGAAAAAAAATTTTTTTAATAGGGACCTTTTGTATAGCGGGGCATTTCACGGGCAGCATCCCCCCCAAAAAATTTTTAAAATGATTTCTCACCCAAAGGGGTTAAAATTTTTGGGTTTTGAGGGGGAAATGCCACTTAGAAGCCACATTTTTTTCCAAAGGACCTTGTTTTATAGCTTTTTTTCCAAGCCCCCATGCCCCAAAAAAACCTTTGACATTTGCAAAAAATTTTTAAAAGTTTGAAGTGGGGGTTAAATGGAATATTTTTTTTTTTTCATGAAAATTTGTAAAATTTGATGTCTTTTGCGGGTTCCTCCCCCGAAAAACCAGCAAAATTCCCTTTTGGGGAAAAATGGAATAAAAAATCCCAGTAAGAAATTTCTTTTTAAAAAATTTTTTTTTTCAAGGGGCCCATTTCTGTTTGAAAAAATGTGAAGTAGCCCGGGAAAATTAATTGGTAACCTCCCCAATTTGGGGGGGGCGGAAAACATCATGAGGGACCCACGCCCGGGGATTCATCTTGAGGGGAAAGTCAAAAGGGACCCTTCATTTAAGGGTAAAACCCGGAGGCCTTTGCCCTGTAAGGGGAAATTCCTCCAGCTGTGCGGGGGGCCGGAAAAACACCTCTATGGGGGTAGGCGAGCGGCTGGGGCCCCAATTTCATCCATTTTGGTTCCCCAAAGAAGGTCTTTTTAGGTCGGGGAAACAAATCCAAAAAACATGGGTGTTGGGAGGGCAAAATATTTCTTTTGCACCAGATCTTAACCCCGGGTTTGGTGTTTGTATGTGGGGGCCCTCCCATTAATGGTTGGTAAAGGGTTTGGTAAAAAAAGGGTTTGCAAAGGGGGTCCCCAAATTAGGATTCGGCCACAATACTGGCTTTGCGGCTATTTTGCCACTCTACTGCGTCACGTTGGGGTTGTTTTTCCCAAAGGTGAATTTGAAAAACCGTTAAGGGAAAGACGAAAAAAAAAAACAGATGTTCCGGGTTGATAACCCAGCACGGTCCCCAATTTCCTGCTTTCTACTTTTCATTTGGGTGGGGGGGGGGGAAAAGTGTGAGTTTTTTTTTTTGGTCCCGGGGATCGGGGGAAGGGGGTGGGCCCCCAAAAATAACGGGTTGTTCATTTTGAGGGCCCTTTAAATTGGGGGGATCATTTTTGGGGGGAAAAATGGAGTTTTTAAAAAGCCTAATGGAGAGAGGGAAAGCCTTGTTTCCCCCCAAGCCTTGGGTGGGGGGGGGCACCTAGAAACCTGTTCTTCCCATTTCCTCCCCCCGGCCTAAAAATCCGGGCCAACCTTTTTTCCAAAGGGACAGGGACATCAGTAATAATGTGCCCAAAGGAAAAACCTCTCCTCCCCCGGGCAAGCTTAAACAAAACCCCTGACTTGTTTCAGTTGCTGTCCCTTTGGAGCTAAAAGGCGCCGCCCGGTTTGAAAATAGACCTGGACCCCAAACCCAAAATCCCTTTTTGGAAGCCTAAAAAAAGGGTTGGGGAAAATGTGGGCCTTCTGGATTGAAGAGAGGAAAGGCCCCTTTGTCCGCATTGGGGCCCAAATCTCCTTTTCCATCGCGGGCGGGGAACCCTGCTGTTTCAGGGTCCAACGATGTTTCCAGAACTAAGTTCCCCATGTTAAAAGGGAAATGTCCGCATAAACTTTTTTGGGTTTGGCTTCTTTAAAAATTTGGGCAAGGTTTGGTGCATTTGCTCTTTCCCCTGCCCCCCATTTCTCGGAAAAGATCAACACCCCAACCCTCCGCCCCGCTGCTTGTCAGGCCATTTTGTAAACTTTTTAAATTGGCGAAAATGGATTTGCGTTTCCTCCCCACAATGCTTGGAGCATGTGGAGGGGGGGAAATTTCCCAAAGCATTTTTGCCACGTCAAAAAAAATGAGAGGGTTTTATGGGGGGGAGGCCCGAGCTGACCCTCCCAACCAAGAAGGGGGGGCGAAGGCGGAATTTGTGAGCCCAGCCCCCGGGAAGCCTTCCTCAGGGGGGCCCAAGTCGAGCCCGGGGAAATCCCCTTTATTTTTTTTCCCGGGGACGACGAGGTTAATGACTTTGTGTCAGGCAAGGAATGGTCCTGCCTACCGATCTTAAGGGCCCCCCGGCCCAGGAGATTTCGACCCTTTTATCGCACACCCCCCTTGCTGGCAAAAAGGTTCTTGTCACCCAGGCGTTTCGGGTCTCTTTTGCGAAGAGCCTTTCCCACAGTTTGCCCGGGTGTGTTGATGGTTTAAAAGGAAAAAATTAAATTTCAACCGGTTTTCCCTGGTTTCTTTGGGACGTGATGTTCCCAAGGGACCTTTGGGGTAAAAAAACCCCTGCACCCCCCTTGCGGGTTTTAAAAGCTTTCCCACCCTAAGAGCTACCGTTCCCCACCCGTGAGCGTCACGGGGGTTTATGGGCCGGCCTTGGCCATGCTTTTTTAGCCCCTTATATCGGTGGTGAGATGGACTTTGCCGGGGACAAAGGATGCAGACAACCGCTTAAAATTTTAGTTGGACACGGGGCCTGGCCGGGGGGAAAGGGATGGTTTTTTCTGGAAAATAAATGCACTGGCCGGGCATTTTGTATTGGGGGAAAGGAAGGGCCAGGGAAGGTGGGGGAAAAACCATCTGGGGCCCACCAGAGGGAAGGAAAAATTTTTCCAAAAGGCCCAAAAAGCCGGGCTATGCCGACATTCAGGCTTTGGGATGGTTTGGGTTAAAGGGGGGTTTTTGTTTTCCCAAAATGGTAAAACAAAAGAGTTTGGCTTGGGACTGGCCGCTGTAAGGGGTATGGTCAAAACTGGGGGAAAGGAAAAGGGGGTGGGATGGGTTCGGGTTTGGTTTTGGTGGGAAACCCCGGGCGACGGTGGAGGCTGAAGGGAAAAGGTGATCCTTGCTAAATGTTTTCTGAGAGAAAAATGGAGGCTGGGGAAAAATTTGTTTTGGGTCCGTGGCAGGGGGAAATTTGGGAGGCAAAAGATAGGGGGGGCTTTTGACGGGGTTTGGGGAACCCCCGGGGAAATTGGTGTGGGCCCTTTTTTGGGCAATGGTTCCCCTTAAATTTAAATAAATGTTTTCGCTGCTTTTGGGGAAATTTAGCATGTTTGGTGGGGGTTTTAAAACCCCTAAGATTTTTCCCTCTTTGATCCCTTTTTCCGGAAAAAGGGGGCAATAATGCCTTCGTTGGAAATAAAGGGGGGCTTGCTCGAAAAAGGAAAAAGGTTTTTTGGGGGGGCCCTTTGGAAACCTTTTTCCCAAAGGGAACAAAAAAGGGCGAGGGAGGGGTTTTTCCCGCTTGATGTGGCTGGGGGGAATAATCTCAGGGGGACTTGTAGGGTTTTGCTCTTTTCCCCTTTTTGAAGGGAGGGGGACCCGTACTGAAAATACCCCATGTCTTCCTCCTCCCCCAATGATGAAGCGTCGCAAGAAAATTTCCCTGTTTTGAAAAGCCACGTTGGATCCGAATTTTCGTCTTCAAAATTCATAAAATCTTCCATCAATAAAAAGGTGATTTTCCTCGCCCTACTTTCTGCACCCGGAGCTGCGGGCCCTCCCAAGAAGAGGCACTGCAAAAAACGTTCCCGGGAAAGGCTGGGAAAATTTTTGCCAAAATTTGACCGGTTCCCTTCTCCCCCTTGTTTGGCCCAATAAAGCGATTGGGCGTCAAGCAAAAAAAAAATCATCCTCTTTGGCTCTTATCTTTTGAAATGCCTTTGCCCCCAAACCCATTTTGTCATCAAGAGGTCTTCAGAAAATGGATTACCCAAAAGTGGTTGGGTAACGAATTGACTTTTGGGTTTGTCTTTGCTTCATTTTGGGTTTGGTTTCCCTATGATGTTGATAAAAGAATTTGTGGGCCCCGATAAATTGGAGGACGAGGGGGGTTTAAGGGACTGCGGGTTTGGCGGGTTTGGGCATTAACCATTGAAGAACGTTTTGGGTCGCTTTTTTTTCTTTAAACCGAAAATTCACGGGGGCCCTGACCCAGAAAATTGGACGGGCCCTCCCCGGTCCGGGCCCCCCAACGACCCCGGTGGCTTGCGTTTTTGTCCCAAAGCACTGGAAGGAGCACCTTCCCCTCGTACCTCCATGCCCTTTACCCCTTTTGCCCTCCCCTTCCCACCCGCATTTGCCCCCTTGTTCGAAAGATAAAATAAAAAAATTTTTTTGGAAGATTTTTTGGAACAGTTCTTTTTGAAAGGCCCGGAAAAATACGGGTTAATTTTTAAAATCCCTTTTAATTTATTACAGCCAACTGGGGTTTTAAAAAACGGGAAATTTTTTTTCTACCCGGGTTTTTAACTTTTAAAAATGGGGGTTGGGGGAAAAAACCGAAAAGAAAAAATCAACATTTTGTTTTTTCTTTCAGCCCAAAGAGATTTAAAAACTCCCCCAGTAGGATGGGAAATTTGATATTTTTTAAAAAAAAACAAATAATACAAGTGCGTATCTACCCCAAACTGGATTCCCCGGGGGCGAAAATTTTAAAACTTTTTAAAAAAGTTACAGGGGATAAGAAATTGCGTTTTTTGAAAGCAAGGGAAACTTTTGAGAAAATTTCCCTTGGGAAATTTCTGTATCCAAATTTTAAGTACAAAGGTGCCTCTTTAAAAAAAAAACTGGGTTGCACCAAAGGGTGAAATAAGCTTTTAAAGTTATACGGATAAAAAAAGGTTTTGTTTTTTGCTTAAAAATTCCCATCACCAACGTTACTAAAAAAATTTTTGTATAAAAATTTTAAAGTCCCAGGGGGGCCTTTTTTGAAAAAAACTGGGGCGCCCCAAAGTGAAATCCCAAGTATTTAAAAGTTTTAGGGAAATAAAAAGAGGTTTTTTTTTGCACCAATGAAAACTACCCCCAAAAGTTACAAAAAAAAATTTTTGGTACCCTTAATTTAAGTAAAAGGGGGGCTCTTTGAAAAAAAAAGGGGATGCACCAAAGTGAAATACAAAGCTTTTTAAAAAGTTTTTAAGGTTTTAACGAAAGGGTGGTTTTTTCCCCAAAGCCTTTAACCCAAACCGTTACAAAGGAAAATTTTGTTTTTTAAATTTAAGAACAGGTGGCTCTTTAAAGGGAAAACGGGGCTGCAAAAAGTAAAAATAATGTTTTTTAAAAGTTTAGGGATAAGAAAGGTGGTTTTTTTGGCACCAATGAATCCCCAAAATATTTACTAGAAAATTTTCTTATTAATTTTAAGGGTTAAAAGGTGGCTCTTTGAAAAAAAACTGGGGGCACAAAATAAAAGGTACAATTTCCCTAGGTGCGGGGTTTTGTGTGGCCAAAAGTGGTAAAAAAATCCCCAATTTAAATTTTGCAGGTTCCCAAAGCAGAGTTGGGCTGACAATTACCCCCCTTCCTTTCCAAAGTTTTTTCCGCCCCGTCCCCCCCCCCCGTTTTTTAGTAGTGTTCCTGAGGAAAATTCCTCAGTAAATTCCCCAAAATTCTTAATATTTTTGGGGAAATTGCTTTGCTGCAATCCCCTTCTTTTAAAAAAAAAAAAATTTCCCTTGTTAAAAGTTTTTTTTGTTTTGGTTAAAAATGGGGAACCTGTGTTTTGTCCATGCCCAAAATTGTTTAATACTTCTTTAAAAACCCCGCCTTGCTGGCTTTGAGGTATGTTTTGGATTATTGGGAGGTCCCAATCTTTTGTTAAAACGTCAGTTCCCCTACGAAGAAAAGTTTCCCTTTGAACTTGATTTAAAATTTCTTTGTCCCCCACATGTTTATAGCTTTCCAGTCCCAAAGGAAGAAAAAAGCGCCCCAGAGCTTTCAAAAAAAGTCGCCGCCAGGGTTTTGCTGGGGTTCGGGGTTTTTACTTTTAAAGAAAAGTACTTTCATTCTTTCTTTTTCAAAAATTCCCAAATTGACCCTTGGGCCCGGGAAAAATTTCCCGTTTTGTTTCTTGGGGTACAGAACGTAGGGAAATTGTTTTTTAAAATTATTGTCCTGGGGTGTTTGAAAAATTTGCAATTTAAAAGAATTTTGTTATACATTGCATTTTTGTTTTTTTTTAAAAGTTAAATATCGTTGTTTCAATCATGTTTAAAAGGTCAATGATGCTGGAAAAAAAAAATTACAAACCCCAAAAGCAAAAAATTTAAATTTGGGGAAAAGTTAAGAAAAGGTTTGTCAAGCTGAGAAGGGATAGAAACAGAAGAAGAAAATGGCACAAAATTTAAATTTTTTTTCCCCTTTTCTTAAATAAAAAGCTTAAAAATTTTTTAGTTTTTGACACAAAAAGGGGGGAAAGGGGGTTGAGAAGGAGGGTAGATGAAAAAAGGGGGAAATGCAAAAAAATAAAAATGTTTTTTTTTATTGATACACCCCAAAAACCCAATTTAAAAAAATTTAAAACAATTTTAAGAAAAAACCCCAAAAATTAGGGCGAATAAGGATGTTATAAATTTAGCATATTTTGGGAATTTTAAAGGTTGATTAAAGGGTTAAACCTTTGTACTTTGAGGTGAAATTTGTTTAGAGGGGTTTGTTTCTCCCCCCCCCAAAAATGGTTGGTTTCCTTTGAAGAAATGATTTCCCAATTAATTTTTGTGATTTTTAATACTTTAATCCCAATACTTTCCTTCATTTTTAATTTACCCCCACCCCCCGGGTTTCAAAAAAACATGTTTTTCCCCGGGACACCCATTGAAATTTTAAAACCTTTAATACCAACTCAAAATTGACCAACCCCTAGGGGAAAAATTAGTAAGTAAAATTAAACCCATTAAAGAAAGTCTTATATACAGGGTTTGGGTTGTTTGGTAGGCAGGGATAGGTGACCCCCCTAGGGAAATCCCTTTTCCCCTTGTCATTTAGGGAAAAATAAATAGGGGAGGGATTCAGGGTTTACCTGAGGTAATGTGAAAAAGGGGGGTTTAAATATAAAAACCATTGGGGTTTTTAAAAAAATCACCACTTTTTCCCCCCGCCCAAGGCCCTGAAAAGTTTACCTCCATTCCAACACGGGAAAAATAAAATGCAAAAAAAACCCCCACCAAAAAAACACTTTTTTTGGAAAAAACCCCATTTCTCCTCACCAGCCCCCACGGGCCCAAATTTCTTTTTTAAAGAAATGGATTTAAAACCCCCTGGCCCTAAACATATTTAAACCCGGAATCCAGTGTAATCCAAAAAAAAGGGGGGACCTGAAGAAAAATAGAAAACACAAAACAAAAACTAGACAGTATTTAAACCCTTTTTTCCTAAAACCTAAAGGGTTTCTGGCCCCGGGGAAATGAATCATCCGTGGGCTCTTCAGGGGTTTAT
>JAODAL010077789.1:0-13143 GCA_025379985.1 Phyllomedusa bahiana | reverse complement strand
TAAGTGGGGGATATTTAGGGTGAAGGAGAAAAGGGGAGACTTTCCCAGTGTCTCTCACAAGCACCAATGCTCTTGGGAAAATGTAGAAAAAATAAAGATACATGGTCAGCTCACTTAGGAAGTCTTCTCTGCTATGTGTGTCTATATCATGAAGTGAAGAACTGGCTCCAACTGAATCTAATTTCACTTCAGAATGCTCTTGGAAACCACCTTCTAAAAATGCTACTAACTTCTGAAATCTATACATTTACTTATGAGACGATATATGTTCTATGTACAATAGAGAGGAAACCGAGAAAGACCTAGAAAAGGAAAGAAAGAAGGAAGTTAAAGCCCTGAGGAAGAAGAGGAGAATGGCTATGTAAGTAGGGAGAATTCATATACTAATATAAAGAAACATTATATGGAGATGTTCACAGTATAGATGTCTCATTATTAGTGTTGAGCGATTATTATCGACAAAGTTGAAATCGGCACGGTTTTTATGTTGATCGGATTTTTTCGATCACGCGATAATTTAGGTGAAAATCTGCGCATAATCTATTAATATCGCGCCATTTTCAGCGCTTCCTGTCATTTTGGCGGCCAGCAAATCAGCTTAGAGAATAGAGCAGGGTGAGCTGGGTGTGCGACGTCATGACTGGGATGTGTATGGTTGCGATTGGCTGGAAAAATCACATGACCTCGTTTTACATAGAACAGCCCTTCCTGTTCAGCCTCAGTGTGTGTCTGTGTATCATAAGAGCAGGACGTGTGCTCGGTCTCTCTCAAAACAGCTCAGCGAAACTGTTCTATTTGTTCACACAGACAACTATGCTTTTAGCTGTGAACATTAGAACTTAGGTAGATTAGAGATTTGCAGATTTTAGTTACTTAGGCTGAGAATTTTAAAGGAGCATCTAGCGCTGTACAGCCGTGGGGGATGGGGGGTGGCTGCGGGCGTACACAGACTGGCAGGCAGGCAGGCTCTTTAAAGAAGAGTGGGTATTGTGCAGCCCAGACTGTGTTTAGACCCTGCATTGCAATGGGTTTTTATTAACACTTTTTGGCCAGTTTTTTGGTGAAATATTACTTGTATGTTGTGCATCCTGTACTTATATTAGGATACAGATCGTTTCTGTTAACTGCAGGTGTATTTGATAGGTGCAAAACTCAACTTTTATTATCCGTATACCTTTCAGACAGGTGTTTTTTTCACTTTGGCGCAGTCCATCTTTGTTCATAGAGGCACCTTGCACTTAAATTTGAATACAGCAATTTTGTAGTCACTGCCGGTGTATTTGATAGGTGCAAAACTCAACTTTTATTATCCGTATACATTTCAGATCGGTGTTTTTTTCACTTTGGCGTAGGCCAGCTTTGTTCATAGAGCCACCTTGCACTTAAATTTGAATACAGCAATTTTGTAGTTACCGCAGATGTATTGATAGGTGCAAAAAATACCTTTTATTATCCGTATACATTTCAGATAGGTGTTTTTTTCACTTTGATACAGGCCAGCTTTGTTCATAGAGCCACCTTGCACTTAAATTTGAAAACAGCTATTTTGTAGTCACCGCAGGTGTATTGATAGATGCAAAAATACCGTTTGTTATCCGAATAGTTTTTAAATAGCTGTATTGCACGTGGTGCGGCCCTAGTTTTCAGTAATCTGTTCTTCAGTGGTTAATGCAACCTGCATCCAGCAGTCTTACCTCCTCGTCCTCCCAGTCACGGCCACAAATGTCGTCATCAGCATCATCAGCATCCATCCAACATGAAGCGAAGGCAGCCCAAATGTCAACTCGTGTACCCACCACTATGGATAATCCATTTTCTGAAGACCTCTTTGATGACAAAATGCGGTTGGGGTCAGAAGGCATGTTAAAAGATCAAGAGGCCAAAGAGGATGATTTTGTCTGCTCTGATGCCCAGTTACTGATGCCATCAGAGGAGGAGAAGGAAGCCGGTCAATCGGCAAAAATCCCGGGCGGTCGGCAACGCCTTGCAGTGCCTCTTGCTTGTAGCCCGCAGCTCCTGGATGCAGAATGTCAGGACGACCAAGTCACCTGTGTTGATGATGATGATGACGACATTGCGGATCCAACGTGGTCTTTTCCATAGAATTTGCTTGCGAGCGCTTCATCACTGGACGAGGAGAAAGACAATGGGGTCAGTACGGGTCCCGCCTCAAAAAGGGAGAGGGCGGTCGCAGAAGTCCGCTGATATGATTCCGCCAGCCACGGTCAGCGGAAACTATGCTCCTCGCTTATCGCCATCGAAAAGGTCCAGGACCTCTCAAGCCTGGGCCTTCTTTGAGCAAGCCTCTGATTCACCCAGCGATGTCATCTGCCACCTTTGCAGTAAACGCATCAGTAGAGGCAAGAATCTTAGGTGTTTAACCACCACCAACATGTATAGTCACATGCAGCGAATGCATGAGATGAAATGGAGGCAACACAAAAAAGGCCACACCGATGCCGGGCTTCCAACCACTGTCACACCCTCTGTCTCCGCCTCCTCCTCCTCCGCCACCACCAAGCGTTCCTCAGCTGCCCATGTCTCTCAGAGTCATGATCAGGGATCAGCATCCGCTTCAGCCTCCACCGTCGCCCGAGTACCACCAGCACCACCAGAGACCCATCCTACCCCTTCTCCTTCCACCAGTTTGATGACCTGCACACCATACAACGGCCAGTCTAGCAGCCAGCCTTCTGTCTTCCAGGTTTGGGAGCAGAAGAAACACTTTAACCCAAACCATCCCAACGCCAAAAGCCTGAATGTCGGCATTGCCAGGCTTTTGGCCTTGGAATGTTGCCTTTCCGTCTTGTGGACACAGATGGGTTCCGCCACGTCATGGCCCTTGCCTGCCCCCAATACCAGATGCAAAGCAGGCATTTCTTTGCCAGAAAAGCCGTCCCTGCCCTGGCCAGCCACGTGTCATCTAAAATTTCAAGCGCGTTGTCTTCATCTGTGTCCGTAAAATGCAATCTGACCACCGACACATGGACTAGTAAGCACGGCCAAGGCTGAGCTGGGTGGATGTCTCTGGTGGTGACGGTGGCTCTCAGGCTCGGCGCACGCTCTTCAAAACCGCAGGGATGGTGCAGGGTTCTTTCCCCCAAGGTCCTCTGGTGGCATCACGGGCCCAGAGAAACCAGGCCGTGTTGAAATTAAACTGTCTTGGAGAGCGTCCACACACAGGTCAGGAGCTGTGGACGGCTCTCCGCAACAAGACCGAGCGCTGGCTGGGTGACAAGAACCTTGTGCCAGGCAAGGTGGTGTGCAATAACGGTCGAAATCTGCTGGCCGCCCTTAAGATCGGTAGGCTGGAGCACATCCCTTGCCTTGCACATGTCATGAACCTTGTCGTCCAGAAATTTCTAAAGAGCTACCCGGGTCTGGACTGCCTGCTGAGGAAGGCTCGAGGTCTGAGTTCGCACTTCCGACGTTCGCACCCTGCTTCGTCCCGCCTGGCTGCGTTGCAGCGTCAGCTCCGCCTCCCCGTCAACCGTCTCATTGTTGACGTGGCAACACGCTGGAATTCCACCCTCCACATGCTCCAGCTATTGTGGCAGCAGCGCAATGCCATTACGCAGTACGAAGTGACACATGGCCTGACAAGCAGCGGTGCGGACCTCGGGGTGTTGAGCCACCGAGAGTGGAGGCAGGTGAAAGAGCTCTGCACCATCCTTGCCAGTTTTGAAGAAGCCACCAAAGTGGCCAGTGCGGACAATGCCCTTGTCAGCATGACCATTGTGGTGATCTTAGTTCTGGAACGATCGTTGGACACTCTGAAACATCAGGTCCCGCCAGCGACGGAGGAGGAGACGGACACAGAGGCGGACACGGAGCATTTCTCTCCGTCGAATCCACAAGGTCCGACAGTTTCACAATTTTATCGGTCTTCATTAGGTAGTGGTTCAGGGTCCAGGGCTAGTGCACGGCGGCAAATCAGCTCTCAGGGTGCATCATCTGAGGCAATTCAGGGCTGTGTTGAAGTTGTGCCGGAGGAGGAGGAGGTATTCCTGGACACCGACTTTACCAACGTCCCTGCCTTGGAAAGAGGTTGGCGCGAATTTGAGGTGGAGGAGGAAGATGAGGAAGATGAGTTTGCTAGTGCCCCTCGACCCAGAGGTTTGGGAAATCAAGGCTCCATCTCTCACATGAGTGCTTGGATGCTCCATTTCCTCCAACATGATCCTCGCATTAAGGCTATCAAAATGAACAACAGTTACTGGGTGGCTACCCTCCTAGATCCCCGGTACAAAACAAAACTCAGCACTTTCCTTCCACCCACCCAAATAGAGAGTAAAATGCAGGAAATGGAGACCTTGCTGATTGATCAACTGGAGACATCTGTTGCGTCTGCTTCACGTTCTTCAAATGTCACGGTGGAACAACGTCAGCGACGTGACAGCAGTAGAGTGCCAAGTAGCCGTAGCGGCAGCAGCAGGCAAGGTGGCAGAAGCCTAATGGGTGACATCTGGCAATCTTTATTTACCACTTCACCAACGCATGTAATGCAGGGCACACATACAACACACAGAGACCAGCTTGAGATCATGGTGCACGACTATCTGCGTCTCAACACCAATGTTTTTGGATGTGTTCCGGACCCAATTGACTTCTGGGTATCCAAAATGGATGAATGGCCCGAGCTCGCTCGCCACGCCATAGAGGTGTTGTTCTGCCCAGGAGCCAGCGTCATATCTGAGCGGACCTTCAGCACAGCTGGAGGAGTCATTACAGACAAACGCATGCGGCTTTCCACAGATAATGTGGATCGCTTGACTTTCATCAAGATGAATCAGGCATGGATCTCTGATGATGTTGTGGCCCCAATTGCCGAGGTCACCGATTAGTTGCCGGTCTACTTCACATTCCTCTTCAAACAGAAATGGTCCTCTTTAAAACTTTTTTTTTTAAATGATCATTTCTTACTGCAATTTTTATTCTCAGTTCCCAAAAGTTCATTTTGCTGGTTTTGCTGTGAGGAGACTGTAAAAGACAGCAAGGTTTCATGACAAAACCGTATTCCATTTACTCACTTCATCTTTAGAATTTTTCGCATTGTCAATGGTTTTGGGCTCATGGTGCTGTGAGATACAGCTAGAATCATAGTCATTTGGAACAGAAATGTGGCTTCTAAGTGGCATTTCTCCCTCACAATTTTTAACAGTGGCTGAGAAGTCATTTTTATAATTTTTTGGGGTCATGTTGCTTTGAAATGCAGCTAGACTACAGGTCCTATTCTAAAAATGTGGTTTCTAACAGACATTTGTTCTTCACAATTGTCAAAAGTGGCTCAAGGGTCATGTTTTGAATGTTTGGGGGCATTTTGCTGTGAAATGCAGCTAGACTACAGGTCCTATTCTAAAAATGTGGTTTCTAACAGACATTTGTTCTTCACAATTGTCAAAAGTGGCTCAAGGGTCATGTTTTGAATGTTTGGGGGCATTTTGCTGTGAAATGCAGCTAGACTACAGGTCCTATTCTAAAAAATGTGGTTTCTAACAGACATTTGTTCTTCACAATTGTCAAGAGTGGCTCAAGGGTGATGGTGCTGTCAGAAACAGGAATAGGTAGGATACTGTTAATGGACACATATTGCAAAATGACTTGTTTTTGCAAGATCTTTAACATAGCTAGCAATTCCTGTAGTGAGACAATCCATTTAATACAATAAAAAAAAAAGAGAAACAAAGACGTGGTGGGATTCCATCCTATTTTAAAAATGTGTTTTCTAGAATTAAACTACTAAAAAACTTGCATGTACAAAATAGCTGATACAAATATTCCTCTGAATTGTACAAGGGAGGTTACTAGGAAGGACATATGTAACAGTATGTTCAAAGGTTACACAGGGTACAAGGTATAGTCAATGTCCAGTTCAACTAAAATGGTGGTTCAAAGTCTCCTTTTTCCAGAACTTTTTAATCTGTGGGTCAGACAGGTTTAATGGTCATGCTGTGGTACAGGACAGATATAGTTAATGTCCAGTTCAACTAAAATGGTGGTTCAAAAACTCCTTTTCCCAGCACTTTTTAATCTGTGGGTCAGACAGGTTTAATGGTCATACTGTGGTACAGGACAGATATAGTCAATGTCCAGTTCAACTAAAATGGCAGTTCAAAGACTCCTTTTTCCGGCACCTTTTAAATCTGGGGGTCATGTAGGTTTGAGGCTCATGCTGTGGCCCAGGACAGGTATATTCAATGTCCAGTGAAACTAAAATGGTGGTTGAAAGACTCCTTTTTCCGGCACTTTTTAAATCTGGGGGTCATGCAGGTTTGGGGCTCATGCTGTGGCCCAGGACAGGTATAGTCAATGTCCAGTGAAACTAAAATGGTGGTTGAAAGACTCCTTTTCCCAGCACTTTTTAATCTGTGGGTCAGACAGGTTTAATTTTTCATACTGCGGTACAGGACAGTTATAGTCAATGTCCAGTTCAACTAAAATGGTGGTTAAAAGACTCCTTTTTGCGGCACTTTTTAAATCTGAGGGTCATGCAGGTTTGGGGCTCATGCTGTGGCCCAGGACAGGTATAGTTAATGTCCAGTTCTACTAAAATGGTGGTTGAAAGACTCCTTTTTCCGGCACTTTTTTATCTGGGGTCACGCAGGTTTGGGGCTCATGCTGCGTTCCAGGACAGAAATATTCAATGTCCAGTTGAAGTAAAATGATGGTTCAAATAATACTGCCGTCTGGCACTTTTTAATTTGTGGGTCATGCAGGTTTAAGGGTCATGCTGTGGTACAAGACAGGGATAGTGAATGGTGTGTGACTTTTTTTCTGTGGCTTTTATAATCTAAGTGTGTTGCCTAAGATGTAACATGTATCCATTTGACTGTTGTGGATGTTAATTCCAGCTTCTCCAGCCCTGTTTGGGTGTAATAATGAAGGTGTTGTTCCTCTCCCATAGACTTTAATGGTCATCGACTATCGACTATCGGAAATCGTCTTGATAATTGCCGATATCGACTATCGACCTGATGACGATAGTCGACGTAATCCAGGGGCGTTGCTAGGGTCCCAAAACATCCGGGGCTCGGGCCCTTAAGTTTTTCTGAGTAGGGCTGGGTGCACACGGAATTTTTTGTGTCTCATTGTGAACTGCGGATGTATTTTTACAGAGAAAAACCTTTGCATATAGGCTCAGGAGAAATATAAGTGATTACACTGCAGTTACATTTAGTGACTTACAGGAGACGCCTCTGAAGAGTTGTTCTCTTTCTCTTCTTCTCCCTCTGTCCCAGACGCCATGATGACTTCTCCCGTCCACAACTCTTCACTGAAAAATTTACAAAACAAACATCTTAGAATCCTCAATTTATTTCTCTACAATTTCCTATCTCTGTACAAAATCCCCATCTATAGTGCCCCAAATGGTAATAATTATAGTGCCCCAAATGGTAATAGGTAAATATTTCCCCCCTATAGCCAGGTAGTTGCCCCCTCTAGCCAGGTTGCTGCTCCCTCTAGCCAGGTTATTAGCCCCTCTAGCCAGGTTACTGCCCTCTGTAGCTAGGTTACTGCCCCCTTTAGGCAGTAATATGCCCCCTGTAGCCCGTAATATGCTCCTTGTAGTCAGGTTATTTGCCCCTGTAGCCAGGTTACTGCCCCCTTAGCCAGTAATATGCCCCCATAGCCACATAATATGCCCCTCTGTAGCCAGTGATATGCCCCTCTGTAGCCAGTGATATGCCCCCTTGTAGCCAGTGATATGCCCCCTTTGCCACATATGCCCCCCTGTAGCCAGTGATATCCCCCTGTAGCCAGTGATATCCCTCTCTGTAGCCAGTGATATGCCCCCTGTAGCCAGTGATATGCCCCCTGTAGCCAGTGATATGCCCCCCTGTAGCCAGTAATATGCCCCCCTGTAGCCAGTGATATGCCCCCTTACCTAATAAAAATAAAATAAAAAAACCTACTTACCTCTGCCCGGTCCGCTCATCCAGGTCCTGTAGCTTGAGAACGGTGTAAGCAGTGATGTCATCTCGCTACCTACGCCGTCTCGCGGGGCCCGGGACCTCCTCGGCCGGCAGAGCTGCCGGCTTAGAGGATCCCAGCGTCGCAGGGGGTGATGAAAGCGGCGCGTCTCGCCCCCTGCGACGCCGATGTGTATGTACCAAGCACCGTACATCCAGGGGTGAAGACAGGACGGGAACGATCCGTCCTGCCTCCTCCCCGACTCTGACTGCGCGGCCGAGAGATCGGCGGGCGCCGCCTGCCAGGGCCGTCTTTACAGCATCATGGGCCCCTGGGCAGAGCTGTTCACTGGGCCCCCTAACCAACATTTAGCAATAATATCTAAGGGTATGTTCACACGGTGTAATTGAGGGGTGCATTTTGCGGCGATTTGCACTTTAATACAGCCGAAATGCGCGCCACAATTGCAGTAAAGCTGATTGGCTGCTATGAGTTCGGATTGGTTGCTATTGGCAACAAAAACAGACTATTATACCATTTTGATGAATGGAGCCCATTATGCTTAACCCCTAAAATCAATGACGCAGCTGTTTGAGGACCTGTATTATGCGGGAGAACTTGTATTTTTGGGGGAGTAGTTTGAGTTTACATGTTAACTACCGCATAATTCTTTTAAAAAAACAATTTCAGCATGAACAGAAAAAGTGTTTTTCAGCATTTTTTTTTTTATTATTTTTTACACCATTCACATTTTACACCAAATAACCTGCTAGATTAATTCTAAAGGTTATTACGGTCATGTAGATACCGAATATTTGTACTTTTTTATGTAATGTATGCACAACAATTTTTTTTACTTTTTTTTTTGTACACTTTATGTTTTTTTCCTTCTTTTTAGAGTGCGCAAATTACGGGCTGAAATACGTCCCAGTCATTACGGTAATCCACAGTTCTCATGGAGAACTATGGATTACGTCTCCTCTCCTCGAGCAGGGAGATAAGTGACATGTGAATTACCAGCGGCGTATACACGCCGCTGGTGATTATAGTCTATGGGCCGGCGAGGTGCCGGCCCCCCGCTCCTGCCCCCGTCCACATGGCGTAATTGCGGGGTGCAATTACGCCCTGCAAATAAGCCGTGTGAACATAGCCTAAAGGGTTAACTTCATTTTTCTTTACTAAATAAAGTGTTTTTATTGGGGAAATAGAGGTGTTGTGCAGATTTTTTTATTTTATTTGTTATTTACTTTTTTTAAAGTCCCAATCTGTGATTAGGATTGACTGCATGCTGTAACATAACAACTTTATGTGGTCAGCCATCCTGTGCCCCCAGGCCATGCAGCACCACTCATAAGTTCTACAGACTGCTTCATGGCCTGGGGGCACAGGATGGCTGACCACACAATGTTGTTATATGATATAGTTGTGGTCAGCCATCCTGACCCTGTCACTGACCCATAGAGTCCCTGTACCTTCTTCACACGTGAGCCGGGACCCAGACGAACACAGCAGCTTCATAGACCTCGCTGACTGGTGGACACAGCGAGGTGACCGGGAGGGAGACAGCCGGGAGGGGGGAGCTGGAGACGTGATGAGGGGGAGGAGGGAGTTAAGACGTCTGAGCTCTTGCATTCCCGGCGGGGGAGGAGACGGACGGGAGGGGGGAATGCTGCGGCTCTGCTCTCACTGCTCCGGAGTTATTGCCGCGCAGGCAGGACAGGAGCAGAAGCAGAGACGCAGCCTGGAGCCGCCGAGATTCGGGGCACAGGCAGATTCATTCGGGGCTCGTGCCCCGAATGAATCTGCCTGGCGACGCCCCTGACGTAATCGCTTATCACTACTCATTATACATCAGTATAGATGTCTCATTATACATCAGTGTAGATGTCTCATACATCAGTGTAGATGTCTCATTATGCATCAGTATAGATGTCTCATTATACATGAGTATAGAGGTCTCATTATACATCAGTATAGAGGTCTCATTATACATCAGTATAGATGTCTCATTATATATCAGTGTAGATGTCTCATTATATATCAGTATAGATGTCTCATTATACATGAGTATAGAGGTCTCCCGGCGCCCCGCCGCCGCATCCGGTCTCTGCACGCCCGGGCCCCGTTGCCCGAGCGCTCAGAGACCGGGCCCCGGAGCCGGGGACTAATGTCCTCCACTCCCGGGGCTACGTGGTGTCAGCGGAGCACAGCGCCACTAGCACTGCTCTCCGCTGATCTCCCTGGCAGGCCTAAGGCGCTAGGCCTTAAGCCTGCCAGACGCCGGCCCCTACTGCTGACGTAGGCGCGCGGTGACGTCACATCACCGCGCCGCCTATGCAGCGCGGCAACAGAGACCGGCGGGAGCGTCTGGGAGTGGCAGGAGCGGGAGCGAGGTAAGTGGATGTTTTGTTTTGTTTTTTTTAATATATACATATATATATTTATATATATATATAATATATATATATATATTATATTATATATATATATTATATATATATATATATGGAAGCAGGCCCTGGCTACCTAAACTCGACAGGGGCCCTGGCTACCTAAACTCTACAGGGGCCCGGGCTACCTAAACTCTACAGGGCCCTGGCTACCTAAACTCTACAGGGGCCCTGGCTACCTAAACTCTACAGGGCCCTGGCTACCTAAACTCTACAGGGGCCCTGACTACCTAATCTCTACAGGGGCCCTGACTACCTAAACTCTACAGGGGCCCTGGCTACCTAAACTCTCGAGGGGCCCTGCCTACCTAAACTCTAGAGGGGCCCTGGCTACCTAAACTCTACAGGGGCCCTGACTACCTAAACTCTAGAGGGGCCCTGACTACCTAAACTCTACAGGGGCCCTGGCTACCTAAACTCTACAGGGGCCCTGACTACCTAAACTCTACAGGGGCCCTGACTACCTAAACTCTACAGGGGCCCTGGCTACTTAAACTCTACAGGGGCCCTGGCTACCAAACTCTACAGGGGCCCTGACTACCTAAACTCTACAAGGGCCCTGGCTACCTAAACTCTACAGGGGGCCCTGACTCTACCTAACCCTTAAAGGGGGCCCTGGCTACCTAACCTCTAAAGGGGGCCCTGACTACCTAACCCTAAAGGGGGCCCTGACTCTACCTAACCCTAAAGGGGGCCCTGACTCTACCTAACCCTTAAAGGGGGCCCTGGCTACCTAACCTCTAAAGGGCGCCCTGACTCTTCCTATCCCTAAAGCGGGCCCTGACTCTACCTAACCTTAAAGGGGGCCCTGGCTACCTAACCTTAAAGGGGGCCCTGGCTACCTAACCCTAAAGGGGGCCCTGGCTACCTAACCCTAAAGGGGGCCCTGGCTACCTAACCCTAAAGGGGTCCCTGACTCTACCTAAACACAAAGGGGGCCCTGGCTACCTAACCTTAAAGGGGTCCCTGACTCTACCTAAACACAAAGGGGGCCCTGGCTACCTACAAACTAACGGGGGCCCTGACTACCTACAAACTAAAAGGGACTCTACCTGCACACTAGCTAAAGGAGGCCCCGACTTCCTGCACACTAGCTAAAGGAGGCCCCTAACTACCTGTATTCTACCTAAAGGAGACCCCTAACTGCCTGTATACTACCTAAAGGAGAACCCTAACTGCCTGTATACTATCTAAGGGAGGCCCTAACTGTCTGTATACTACTTCAAGGGAGGCCCTAACTGTCTGTATACTACTTCAAGGGAAGCCCTAACTGCCTGTATACTACCTAAAGGGGGTCCCTAACTGCTTGCAGCCTATATAAAGGGGGCCCTCACTACCTACAGCTTACCTAACTGGGGGCAACCACCTACCTACATCCTACCTAACTGGGGTCCACCAACCTAACTGTAGCCTATCAACTTGCCTAACTGGGGTCTGCTTATCTACCTAGGGGCTATTTACCTATGGCTAGGTACCCACCAACCTTCCTGGGGCTGACCTACCAACTTTTCCAGCGGGGGTCTACCTACCTAAATAGGGCCTTTCTAATTACCTGGGGCCTTGCACATTTGCCTACCTACCTAGGGTCTTGTCTACCTACCTGGTAATGTAATTGTGAGGGGAGCAGCCCATAGTTGTAACATAATCTTCAGGGGCAAGTTCTCTCCCCACCCTCCAACCCCTTAGGGTACTAGGCCTCTAAGTTATGGCTTGTATCTGTTCTCCCACCCCTGGGAAGTTTGTACAGAGGTGGGAATAGGTAAAGAGATGCTGGAAAATTGAGCATTCTGAGTTATTTGTGTGTAATTTCTGCAGGGAAGAGTTGTGGCCGGGACAAGTCATCATGGCGGTGTGGAACGGATGGAGAAGAGAAGGGAAAAAGAACGACACATGAGAGAAGAGAACGACTCATCAGATAGGACATCTCCGGTGAGTCCCTGGATGTCAGGGGTCATTTTCCTTTTATATTGGATCAGTGCTGTATTCACTGTTATGTGATGTGACCTGAGCTGGTGTCTGACCTCTATGTGGTCTCTATATGGCGGTGTTGTAGGTTATATCTGAGCTGGTGTCTGACCTCTATGTGGTCTCTATATGGTGGTGTTGTAGGTTATACCTGAGCTGGTGTCTGACCTCTATGTGGTCTCTATATGGCAGTGTTGTAGGTTATACCTGAGCTGGTGTCTGACCTCTATGTGGTCTCTATATGGCGGTGTTGTAGGTTATATCTGAGCTGGTGTCTGACCTCTATGTGGTCTCTATATGGCAGTGTTGTAGGTTATACCTGAGCTGGTATCTGACCTCTTTGTGGTCTCTATATGGCAGTGTTGTAGGTTATATCGGCGTTAGTATAGTGGCAGTGTACATGTGTCCCTGATTGTAAAAGAGGGAACACCTGACCCTGTGATAGGAGTTACACTTTTACTTTCTTGCTGGTGATTATATTAGAAGGTGGCGAGGTGCGTGACCAAGGGAAACGTGGAGGGGATATTGTATGTGGGTGGAGAGGGATATGGATGGAGCTATTTAGCCGTGTGTCTATGATGTGTGAGACAGACAGATGTGTGACTCACTTGCTATTTTACTACACAATACAGTTCTTTTTGCACACTGTATTATGTGGTAAAATGGACGCATTTATGTCCTATATGCCGTTTTTTTTGCTGGGGGCGGGGCGATCGGTTTGCTGGGACGGGGCAATCGGGTTGCTGGGGGCGGGGTTTACAGGGGGGGCCAGGTGCTTCAGCTGTATGGGGCCCTGAAATTTCTGTTGGCGGCCCTG
>JAODAL010077788.1:0-13144 GCA_025379985.1 Phyllomedusa bahiana | reverse complement strand
TTATAAAACAATAGTAGACTCTGTATTAATACACAATAGAAAACCCCCCGTATATAACACACGTTTAAAGTAACCTGTATATATTACCACACTATAGATATACCCTGTATATAATACACTCTATTAGATATACCCTGTATTATAACACACGCTATAGATATCCCCTGTATATATACCACGCTATAGATATACCCTGTATATTTTTCACACTATAGATTATACCTGTATATATTCACCTATTAGTAAAACCCTGTATATAACACGCTATAGATATACCCTGTATATAACACACGCTATAGATATACCCTGTATATAACACATGCTATAGATATACTATGACACACAGTGATGAGGACACAGTAATAATGAATACACATCACACACTGACCAGTAACTTTTCTGCAGATGGGGGGTTGTAGTGGCTGCAGGACCTGTGGTGATGTCATGGTCATGTGATGCCTGTGGGAGGGGTCAGGCTGCTGTGTTGTCTGGTGACTGTACCCTGTAGTGGAGCTGTGCATTCTCTAGTCTTGTCCATTGCTGTTCTTGGTCCGTCCTGTACGTGCGCCTATATCTCCATACATCCCCTGTGTGTAATGTACATCAGTCATCCATAACATTAAACCTGCCTCACACTGTGTAGCCGCCCTCACGCCATCTCTGTAGCTGTGACCCGCTGACGCCCTCGCACACGTTTCACAATGCAGATATCAGATCCGCGCCGTGCAGAACGCTGTATCACCTGTTACATAGATGCACATTCTTCACCTCTGTGAATGGGGCTTGTCTGTACGAATAAGAGCTGGTGCTCCGCTTCTCTGGCCCATCCGTGCCCTTCACTGCACTGACATGGGACGAGAACACCACCACAGCTTTTACCGAGGACCCTCAGAGACTGAAGGCAAGCATAGGACATGGCGGAGCCTATTCTTGGGCTCCCTGCAGCCACGTCTGAGGCTTCTAGCCATTCAGGAGATCTCCACACCTACGAACGGTGCTACACCGAGGACTGCTCAAAGGGGGATTTCTCACTACAAAAATCATAGTTCAAAATATGGGGACCAAAAATGTTATCAACTTTGTTATTGGAGAGGAATTTAGTTGCTTGGAGAAACTGCAACATGGAGAAATAATATCTCGTAGAAAAAATATTTTCCTGCCAGATTTAAAGCTAGTGTTAGGGGGGCTTCTCAAGACCCTCCTTAACCTTGTTTCCAAATTAATCAATAATCCATAATTAAGACATATGAATGGAAAGAGATACTGACACAGTTGTCAATGCAAATCTTCTGGTTTATTCCAAACAATACACGTGATTATATTCCCCATGTTTAGGGTGTGTGTATGTTAATGAAACAATACATCATTATGCATAGATTACATCCATTATTGGTTAGTCACATAATTTCCCTCATTTCCTTGTTAACACCCCTTTGTTAGTTTATTGGTTGTTATTAATTACACCTACCCCTTAACCTTTATCCTATATTTGGTTGGAGGAGACCTATATCCCTGTCAAGACCTTTTTATTGTTTTTTTCTGAAATTTTTTTTTTAAGAAAAGCTGTATGAGGGTTTAATTGGGGGGAAAATTTTCCCGATTTTAAAAAGAAACCCCGGGGGGCACAACTCCCATTGGTTTTCCACCCTTTTTATCCGCTTCGACAATACCCCCACATCTGATATCCCCACCATTTAACCCGGCCCACACCCCTATCCGCTCCGCCCACCACCCCCCATACAATACCCACTTGCCCCCCGGGCCCCATACAATACCCCTTTTGGGCCCCACCCCAGCAGCCCACATACTTTTTCCCCCAACCCCCACCACCCAAACATACAATTCTCCCTCCCCACCACCCCACATTACAATATCCCCACACCACCCCCCCACACAGGAATATCTGCTCCCCACCCCCAATTTACAAACCCAAACCCCCCCAGCCCCTTTACAAACCCGCCCCCCCCACAACCCCACTTCCCTTTATCCTCCCCCCAACAGACCCATCCGATTATCCGTCCACCCCCCAAACCCCACGGGCAATTCCCCATCACCCCCACCCCACTCCCAATTTTCTGCTCCCCCCCCCAGCCCCCCTTTCTTTATCCCCATAAAAAAACCACCCCCGCTTACGGGAAACCCGCCCCCCCCAAGTCCAATATCACCCCCCCACCCAACACCCAAGAACCCACCACACCCCACACCCAAATTTTTCCGTTTTCCCCCACCCAAACCCACTTTAAAATACCCCCATCACCCCCAGCCCCGCTTTAACTTAACCGCTCCCCCCACCATCCAATATCCGCCCCCCCACCCAACATCCAAGATCCCCACCACCCACCAGCCCACATCCGATATCCGCTCCACCCACCAGCCCACATCCAATATCCGCTCCCCCCACCAACCCACATACAATATCCCCATCACCACCAGCCCACTTACAGTAATCGTTCCCCCCACCAGCCCACATCCGATATCCGCTCCGCCCACCAGCCCACATACAATATCCGCTCTCCCCCACCCCACATCTAATATCCCCTCCTCCCACCAGCCCACGTACAATATCAGCCCCCCCACCCCACATCCAAAAACCCCCTTCTCCCACCAGCCGATGTGAAGGTAGAGAGGTTTGAATAAAATTATTGTGTTGTATGTAAAATTATAAAAAATCCCAAGTTTTTCCTTAAAAGGGATTTCAGTTTGAGAAAATAAATTTTGTGGGAATGTTTGCAGAAATTTATAAAGGGAAGTTAAGATGGCTCGGGGATGTGAACCACTTGTTATCTGTTTCCTCAAGATGGGGACCTCCAGTTATTGTCTCCCTTTCCTGAAGTTTCTTTTTACGGGAAATTTGGACTAAAGTTTTGGCTGATGCAACCCCAGAGGTTTTTTCCCCGAGACAACGTGGACCAAAAATGTATTTAAAAGCCCCCTAAATAGGGCCCTACTCCGTTCCTCTCTTCTCAAATTGCCCCCTGCGCTTGTTTTGTTTACAGTATAAAAAATTTGTGTGTAAGGTTTTTTTTTTGGGCAGAACTGTTTGGAAACATGAATAAAAATTTGACCCGGGAACTTTTGGGTGTTGACTCCATTTTCTATGGGGCCGATACATGTTCCCCGTTTGTGATTTGGAATACCAGGAAAAAACCGGGTGCCCCCCAATTTTGGGAAAAACGACCCCCAACATTTTGGCCCCCCAAACGTGGGGCAGGGGCCCGAGGGGGATCCGGGGACCCCCGAGGCCCCAAACCCTCCCAAGGGGGTTTGAAAAAATACCGGGAAGGAAAAAAAATTCAAATTTTTTTTTTTTAAAAAAAAAAAAAAAAAAAAAAGGAAAAAAAAAAAAAAAAAAAAAATTTTTTTTTTTTTTGAATAAAAAAAAAAAAAAAACCTTTTTTTTTTTTTTTTTTTTCAAAAAAAAAAAAAAACTCGGAAACGTTGATGCTTTCTATATGTTTTTAAACGCCTTTGGGCCCATTTGATGTCCCCCGGGGTTAGTAGATTGCTTGTGGCTCTGGTCCGCGGGGGGGTCTACAATAAAGTGACTCGACCTAGAAACTTTGCCCACCCCGGCCACGTTTCAAAACTTTGTTTTGCGGGGGACTTCCATTTGTTCGGTTTGTCCTTTTTGGTAGTCAAAACCTCTTTCCCCGGGTTTTGGGTTTTGCTGAAATTTTGGGGGAAACCCTTGCCAGTCTCAAAGGTTAATTGTTGAGTGGTAGGGGGTTTCCCCGGGTTATTTTAGGACAAGATCTGTGTATTATAAAATTATTCGGGGTGGGCCCGGGGTTGGGAAAACAAATTTTCCTAGGGATTTTTCTGGGCCCATATAAAATTTAACTTTATATTTTTTGAAAAAGGGCCCCCGGGGGGAGGGTCCCGGGTCTCCACTTTTGTGGCAACAAAGGGTGGGACTATTGTTGGTTAGGCTAGGGACCTTTTTTTATTTTGATAGATCCTTGTGTTGTGAGCCCGGGGACCCGGGCACGGGGCCGGGGGGCCCCGGGGCTGTTTTAGTTTTTGTCGGGAAATTGGAGACCCCCCATACGTAGCCCCAAAAAATTTTAAAAGATGGGGCCCAAAAAAGAGCATAAATTGCCTAAAGGGGGCGGGAGCTGTTGAAGAAATTGTATGTAGAAAAAAGGGGGAAAAAGTATGTGAAAAATGCATTAAAAAAAGTATTTTTTGGGTGGGATTCCCAAAAAAGGGGGAGATTGCACCCACTAAATGGCAAGGGGTTTAGTGGAGAATCAAAGAGGGCAGTTATCTGAAAAGGTTGGTTGGGATGGCACAGGCTCCCCTCCGGGGGCCCAAAAAAGTTTGCAAAAAAAAGGGTTTTTTTGGGGAAATTTTGGAAAGTGTTGGGGGGAAAGGAAAAGGAAAAAAAACTGTATGGTTAATGATTGTGATGCTAAATGTACTAAATTTAAGTGAAGGACCCTTTCTGCGCCACCGCCCACAATGGGGGCCCCGAGGGGCCCGGGGGAGGGGGGGGAAACTTTGGGGGGAATGGGGAAAAATCGGGAACCCGATGGGGGGGGAAAATTTGTAGGAACGCAGATGGTATAATCAGATGATATTTAGAAAACCCTTGTGACGAGCAGAAGACATTGATTAGTGGTTAGATTTTTGGGGGGACTTAATCTAAACATACATGTGTGTTAATTTTTTGTTTTAGTTAGGTAAGAAAAAACGGGCTTCCCGGGTTTAAATTTTATATTCAAGTTACATCCCTTGTTATTTTTTACACTGAAAATTCTGCCGAGTGTTTAACCTTGGCTTCGTTTCAAAGCATTTTTTAAAGGGGGGGTTGAAACCCTGGGCATATTTCCCCCCTAAGTTGTGGCGTAAAAAAAATTTATAGCGCTCTTTTAAAAGGGTTTGCTTTCGGTAGTTTGATCGAAGAAAAAGGATAGTAAAAATATATATATATGGATTTGAGAGAAAAACATAATTACGCTCTGTTTTAATGATTTAAAAAATCAGGAAGTAAGCTAGATGTTGAGACAAGCGGGAAAGAACAAGGGAGTCTTAGAGAGATATTTTTCCTTTTAAAAACTGGAGGTGAAAAATAAAAAAGGATTTGGGGAATGCATTTTGTATAATGATGAGTTCCGCCATTCCGGGGTTGGCGTTTTTTCCGATTTAGTGGAGGGACAAAATAAAATTTCCCATTAACCCCTAAAAATTGCGTAGATTGGGGGAAAGGGAACGTAAAACCCCGATCACACATTGATTACCTCAGCTCCTGCCCCTCCCAGTATTTTTCCCCCTCAGCTCCCGTGCCAGAACCCCCCATTATTTTCTGTAGCCATTTTTTTTAAAAAGCCAAAACTTTCTCTGACCGGGAAAGTAAAAACCCAAAACCCCCCGACCTTTGCTTTTTAGGGGCCCCTTTTTTTGCCCCTAGAATCAAAAAACCCCGGAAAATTTCCCGTGTTGAGTTAAACAGCGGCCATCTTGATACACCCAACTTTCCGACCCCTATCCCCCCCTCCCTGCACTTAGGGTTTTTCAAATAATGTAAACATTGACATGAAACCTGTCCGGCAAATTTCAGCTCAACAGCACAGCCCACCCTCCCCAAGGGGGGGGGGGCCCCGGGGGGAGGGGGCCCCAAAAGGGGGGGTGTGGCCAGCGGGTTTGGCCCCCCCTTTGCAGCGGGGGAAAATTTAAAAGGGCCGGGGGGGGTAGTGCCTTCCCATCGGGGGGGCCCCCCCTTGATTTTTTTGGGGGACATGGTGCGGCCACCTCTGAAATTGCAGCAAAAAAGCCTGCCTCCTGGGGGCCCAGATCCCCTCTGTTTGTCCAAAAAGTTTTTTTTTTTTTTTTTGGGGTTTGGGGGTTTGCATACATAATTTCGCCCCCCACCATCCCAAATTAATGCTGGCCCCTTTTCCCCGCCCTTGTTTGACCCTTTTTTCCTTTTTCTGACACTTTTTCCCAGTCAACCTGTTGGGGCAGACCAAATTAAAATTGATGGGGCCAAATACGTTTTCCTCAGAAGGTAGGGGTTTTTAAATTTTACAGGCCCGGGGAAATCGAAAAAGGGTTATTACTACCGTTGTGCATGAGGGCCCTCCCTCTCCGGGATGTTTGTCCTTAGCCAAGCCCTCTCCATTTTTGGTTTTTTTGTTTTTTCCAGCCCCCCACCGGCTTTGGTACAGGGGGGGATGATGCCCGGCCCTTTTTCCCCTTTTCCCCCCCGGGTTTGCTGTATACCTAAAAGGATGGGGTACCCTACCCAAAGGATTTCCCCACATTTCCCCCCTAAAATTTGGAAAGGAAAAAGGGAAACTAAAGGGCCCTAAAATAAGCCCCTTTTTAAAACTCGGGGGTTACCCCTTTCTCCTGCATCTCTCCTGAAACCCACCCTCTTTTTCCTGGGGAAAAAAAAACCCAAAGGGAAAGGAAAACCCGCCGAGATATCGTTTGGTGAAAAGGTCCCCGAGCTGTTAATGCGGGCCACTATCCTAGAGACCCCAGTGGTTCCCAACCCCAACACTTTTCTTTCCAAAATGCCCCCCTTCAGCTTCCTGCTTCAGGGTTATTGATCTGATTAATGCGTTTTTTAGCGCCCCTCTTCAAGAAGACTGTTTGTTTTTTGTTTTTCTTTTACCCAAACAAGGATCTCCAAATTTACCCGGGGCCCCGGAAAACCCCCAAGGGGCTCAGAATAGCCCCAAAACAGTTTACTCAGGCTATGAAAGTTTTCTACAAAACCCCCGGGTAGCCAAAAAACCCCCGAAATGGGCCCTTCTTCAGTATGCGGGTGATCTTTCTTGGAGGAAGCCCCGAAGGGTATGGGAAAGGGAAAAACTTTCCCGGGTGCAACTTTGCCCCGCCCTTTAACTGGCCCAAAGGGCTCCAAAGGAAAAAGCCCCGTGGGGCCCAACAAAAAAGTTGGGGGTTTTTAGGTCCTGGATTCCCAGGAACCAGACACCCCCCAGATGAAAAGTGGGGCAAGCATTACATCCCTTTCCCTTTTCCGAAAACTCAAGAAATACAGATTTCCTAGGCCCCATCAAAATTTAGTAGGATGGTTAAAAGGGGATTCCCGGAAAAAAAAGCAAACCCTTTTTAAAGATTTCCCGAAAACTGGGGGGGCTGGCTTTTTAAACAAGCACCCAAACCCCTTTTGTTTATGAGAACAACAGGACTGTTTCCCTGCTTGCCGACTGCATATTTAACCCGCCCCCGCTTTGGTTTTCCGACTACAATCAACCCTTTTAACCCCATTTGTTTCGGAAAAAAGGGACATTTCCTTGGGGGTTTTTTAAAACCCGGCACATGGGGGCCCCCAACGCCCCCCCCGGGGTATATCTGCTCGTTGGGGGCCCCCGGGGGCCAAAGGGCCGCTCCTGCCTGCCAAGGGTTTTTCCATGCAGCACAGAAACCCCTTTGGGCAAAAATTTCGGATTTAGTCTTGGGCATGAAGTGATTTATCCCAAACCCCCATGATCTGGGCCCCCGTGCTGCAAAAGACTCTCCCGAGGGGAATGACCATCAAAGGGAACCGCGGGTTACCGTGCTCGCCTTTTTGCCATTAAAATCTCCTTCAAAAAGTTGCACTGTTCTGAATCCAAACCACTCTTCTTCCCCTACAGGGGGGGGGAGTGAAAAGAATAAAAAAAGTGGAATTTCAAACCCGGATTGAGGACTACCATGACTGTCTAAACCCCCCCCCTTTCAAAAAACAGATGCAGCCCCCTTCAAAAGTGGTGGGGCTGAGGGAAAATCCCCTTTAAAAGCAGGGCCGGGTTCTTTTTGGAAATTTTATGGTTCAAGATATGCTACTGGGGATGGGACTTTCATACAGGAAATTTTCAATAACCAAAAGAAGTGAGTCCTCCTTTGGGAGAAGCATGCCCCCACAACCCTTTTAGCTCAAGTTGCTGGGAAATTTCAGGCTTCCCGGAGGAAGCCTTTTTAAAAAGGCCAAAAGGGGAAAAACGCCCAAAATTTTGGACTGATTCAAGGTTTTGCCTATGGCATAGCACATGACTTTGGATCATTGGGAAAAAACGAGGATTCATCACAGCAGCGGGGAAACCCCCCCCAACAATTTCAGTGCAGATCAAGTCTAATGGCCGCCCCCTTTAATGCCCCCCCCCCCAAAGGTGGCTTTTTAAAGGTTAAGGCCCCGGCAAAGTGAAAAACGACAGACCCAGGAACCAGACCCCGGGGACCCAAGCCAAAAGCAGCAGCTCTTGGTTGCTTGTCATCCAAGTGGCTGGGATCCTGAGCCCATTATGGTAACCACCAGAGTCAGAAGAAAGGATTTATTAACAAAGGGGAAATGATAAATCCAGCCCCCTGCCCTTTGGGAAACCCCGGCCGGGCCCCTAAGAAAGAATTCAGCAGAACAAATTTGGAAAATGCAAAGGGAAACAACAGTGGAAAAAAGATGGAGCAACCCCGAAAAAGGAATTTGGAGGTGCAAAGGCCTTTTTGTTTTACCTAGACGAATGTATCCCGATTGCACCTGGGCCCCTGGGCTACTTGTGGAAAGAAACAGGGGACTTAGCTATGTTTCAAAAATTGTACCATGCTCCCGGGAAAACAGTTCCATGATTGCAAACCTACAATAAGCATTTACTATTGTTTCCACCCGAACCCCTTTCCCCAAATGCTCAAGTTCCCTGCAGCACTTGGCGAAAACCCGAAATCCCCTTCCCAAAAGGGTTCAAGGGACCCCATCCAAAGCCTTAAGGGGCGGGAAGTATGAATATGTTTTTGGGTTTCAAAAAGACATGTTTTCAATGGCCCGAAAACCCACCCAGTTTACCAAAATGGACCTTTAAAAATGGCAAGAAGCTGGGTTACGAAATTTGCTTGTCGATTTGGAATCCCTTAGGTGATGAGTCGGCCAGGGGTTTCCAAGGGATTTCTTTTCCCCGGTTTTCCGAGAACTTTGGAACATGTTAGTGGTAGATTTTTGGGCCCCCCCACACGCCCACCCTCCCCAAAAATCAGCTAAAAGGGCGAAAAAAATGAATGGGACCCCCAAGAATAAGTTGTCAAAAAAAAGACTGCTGAGTCCCCCTTTCCCTGGCCGACCCTTTTTCCCAAATTTTTCTGTAACCCCCCTTTGGCCCACCCAAAAAGCCAAAAAATTTGGCCCAACCCCCTTTGAAAATATGTTTGGAAGCCCCCTTTGGGTTTGAGGTCAGGGAGGCCCAAAGTTTGGGGAAATTTTTTAAAAGGGGGTACCAAATTTTTTGATGAATTGTCTAAAGAGGGTTTAATTTTTTTGCATGCTGCAGTTTCGCTTGTCTTCCAGAATCCACAGGGGAACGGTGATGATTTCAAAAACCCGGAGACCGGGGGTTTAAAAAAGAGGCTTAAGGAGGAACACTTTTCTCTTCCCCAAACATTGGGGGTTTCCGGGGCCGGGGTTTTGCCAGGTTTAAAACCCCGACCCGTGGGAAATTTTGGGGAATTCCCGGGGCCCCCCCTGGAGGGCTTCTGGTTGTTGGGAAAAGGGAAACGAAAGTGGGGGTTTCCAGTACGGAAGGGTCAGTGTACATTAATTAAGGTTTCCATCCCCTTTAAGGGTTACCCCTGGAATCCCGCCCCCCCCCCTAGAGACCCCCCCCAAACAGGGGGGAGGAGGCGGCCCCCAGTTTCCAGGGGGAAAACCCTTTAAGTGTAAAATAGGGTTTTATTGGAGTGCCCGGGGGGTCCCCGATCAGTTTAAAGGCTGACAAATTGCTGCAGGCTTCGTTCCTTATTCCCCCCAAAATTCCCAAAATTTAAAAAGAATGTTTGTGGTTTTAAATTTCTTTATTATAACCAGCCAAAAAGGGTTTTTTAATTTTGTGGGAAGGGTTTTTAGGGGTCTATGAAAAATTTGGCCCCCAAAATAGGATTTACCTTACAGAAAACCCATTAGATCGACATGGTGTGGCGGAGAAAGGAGGAGTTTTGGGGATGATAGGTGAAGAATGCTGACCTATTTTACCGACCAAAACAGGGGGTGAATGGAAAAAAAAAACTGTTTTGCCCCGGTTTAAAATAAAGAAACTGTCCCAAAGGGAAATTTGGAGGGAAAAAAGGAGGGGGGACATTTTGGGCCCCCTGGTGACTTTATTTGGGTGGAGGTGGAAGGTGGTTTTTAGCAGGTGGGGATGGTTTCTATGTTTTACTGGTGGTGCTACTGGGTTTTTACTGGTTTTTGCATCCCCTCTTTCCCAAAAACTATTGGCCAGGATAGTGCGGGGGGGGAACCCCCTCAGGAACTTTCCTTAGCACGAACAGGGGGCCTCTGATGTGGGGATTTTTAAAGAGGCACCACCCGACAAACCCCCTTACCAAGACCCCCTAAGTATGAACCAAGGTTTAAATTTCTGATTTTAAGGGACAGATCAACGGGGGGAAAAACCCCACACTGTTAGGTAGGTTTACTGGAAGTTTTTCGTGTTGAATTCACCCCTTTGGGGGGTTTTCCCCACGAAACTTCTGAAGAAATCCCCCACCCCCTTTCCCCCGTCTGAGCAGTTTCCAAAGGTTTTTTTTGCTATTTTTAGTTTCAGGAAGGGGGGGCATAGGGGGGGGTGGGAGAAAAAAACTTGGGTTTTTTGGGGGGATTGTGAAGGTAGAGAGGTTTGAAAAAATATTTTTGTTGTATGTAAAATTATTTAAAAACCCAAGCTTTTCTCCTTATAAGGGTTTAAATGAGCAGAAACCATTTTGTGGAGAATTTAGCAGCAATTATGAAGAAGCTAAAATGGGAGGGGTGACCCCTTGTTATCTGTTTTCCCCAAGAGTGGGCCTCCAGGGTATTGTCTCCCCTTTTCCCGAAGTTTGTTTTCTGGAATTGAACTGAGTTTTGGCTGATGCAATCCCCGAGGGGTTTTTTCACCAGAGGCCCCCGTGGCCAATAAAATTTTATTTAAAAAAGCTGCTTAAAAATGGACATACATCCGGGTTTCCCTTTTCTCTATTGCGGGCTGCGCTTGTTTTTTATTAAAAGATATAAAATATGTGGGGAAGTTTTTCTTTGGGGAGAAAATGCTTGGGAAAATGAATGAAAATTTTGATCCCGAACTTTTGGTCCCGACTCAGTTTCTATCCGGGGCCCATTTTCATGTTCCCCTGATCGTGAATTTTGGAATACCCCGGGCAAAGGGGGACCCCCAATTTTTGGGAAAGGGCCCCCAAACCCCGACATACAATATCCATCCCCCCCCCATTCCCCTGTTGGTTGTATGTGTGTGTTATGGAAAGAAAACATTCCCAGGATCGGGGTAAAGTAATGTCACATATAATCTCTGAAATGTAGATAAAATGTCCAGTTTTATTTCTTAAACATCTTAAAAAATATAGTAGCCTATGATGGGCAATTGGCAAATACAAAGTTAAAATTCCACCACACGTGGTTCGAGTCATGCTATGTCTAAGGGTATGGTCACACGGCGTTTTTGGATCCAGCCGGATCCAAAACAGATCCAACACGTTAACCAACCGCGCTGGTGTTTGGTGCCCGTGGGGTCGAAGATGCACAGTTAGTTTAAAAATAGGGCCGCTGGTCTTTTGGACCCAAAAACTGACATGTCAATTCTTGAAAAAGGATCCGAAAGACACGTGAGAGCTCAAGATCACTCGTGTGAATGCCTATGCGTTTTTCTAATAAAAAGCAATGTAGATCACACTGCTATTTATTAGATACGTGTTTGGGTCCGTTTGTGGTCCGACAGATGGTCCAAAACGTATTAATCCAGCCCCAAAACCCCCCGGGTGAGCATACCAAAGGCTATGTTCACATGGCTTATTTTGGGGGGATTTCAGCCGTAATTCAGCCGTACGTGGAATTATGGGTGGAATAGTCCCAGTCATTACGTTAATCCACGTTTCTAAAAAACTATGGATTCGTTCCTCCCCCTGCTCCCCAAATTTCGGCGAGGGGGGGGGAAAGTGACATGCAATTATTCATGGCGGTATACGCGCCATGAATAATAAACGTCTTTGGGGCCAGCAGGCTGCCGGCTCCCGCCCCGCCCCCACTCCGGAGCACACGGCGTAATTGTGGGCAAAATCCGTCCCGCAATTACGCCGTGAATAAGCCATGTGAAAAAAAGCTAAGGCTTGTTCACACAGTTTAAAAAGGGCCTATTTCAGCCCGTAATTCTCGCTGTACTCGCGAATTCGGGGGAAATTTGTTTCCCCTTCATTACGGTAATCACATTTCTAGAGAAAAATGGATTGTCTCCTTTCCGCCCGGGGAAACGCCGGGGGGGGATAAGTGACATGTCATTTATAGCGGCATATATGCGCCGCTAGTAATTGTTATGGGCGGGAGGTGCCTGCCCCCGCTCCCCTCCCCCCCCGGGCCACACGGTTACTTGGGGACGTAATTACGCCCCCAATAAGTGTGTGAACTAGCCTAAGGGTATCTGACCAAAAGCTAAGTTTTTTGTGGTGGAATTTTAACATTGTATTTCCCGATTTCTTTTATAGGGTCATTCCATGTCAAGTGAACCAATGATTTTTACCTTTTGCTCCTGAAAGAGAGGTTGCAGCACAGCCAAACAGCATTGGGGGAAAGGGTTTTTAAAATGATATTTTTTAGCGAGTGTCGAGTCTGCGAGTGTGTTTCTTTAAGGTGGAGACTTTAAAGGGTTGTCTTTTTTGAGCTTTCGCTGTCAGTGGCCCGGTAAATTGAATGAGGGGCGTGCTGTTGTCTGTCTTTTGCCCCTCTTCCCTCCCCTCAGCAACAGGCAGCTATGTAAATTCTTACAGGGGGGGGGGGGGGTTTTTCTGCCAGAGTTCACCTGTGTGTGCCTGCCTAGGTTTTGAGGAGGGGTGTTATGAGTGTAGAGAGGAATGTGAAAATGGTTGCTAAAAACAGAGCGAGAGGATGCAAGGTTCCTATATCCCCCTGCTTAGTTCAAACTCCACATTCCGCAACACAAAGGGGAAGTTTCTATATCGGATGTCTCACTATACAGGAGGCATAAAAAATTCACATGCCTGATCGTATGTATTAGTATAGTCACAGTTCCAAAGAACATTGATTATATAACAGACAGGTCATGCTGTCACATTATTTTGTAGGAGCAGGGGAAGCGGACACAAGGGTTAATCCAGGCGCAAGGGGCCAGATGCCCCGGTCCTCCTCCCCCCCCCTCTACTAAGAAGCTTC
>JAODAL010077787.1:0-13144 GCA_025379985.1 Phyllomedusa bahiana | reverse complement strand
CAAAATAAGGTTTTTTTTTTGTTTTACTTAGGTGTCGGCCCATTACTTCAAAGAGCCACCCTTGCACTTAAATTTTAATACAGCAATTTTGTCGTCACCGCAGGTGTATTTATAGGTGCAAAAAACGCCTTTTATTATCCGTATACATTGCAAATAGGTGTTTTTTTTTTAATTTGGTGAGGCCCAGTTATCTTCATAGAGCCACCTTTGCAGCTTAAATTTGAATACAGCAATTTTGTCGTCACCACAGGTGTATTTTAATAGGTGCAAAAAACAAACCGTTTGTTATCCGTAATAATTTTTTAAATAGCTTATGCACGTGGTGCGGCCCTAGTTTTTTTCAAATAGCCACCCTGTATGACAATTCTGATAGAAAAATTCTCTTTGTAACTGTTTCTCGTTTGGCATTGCTGCAAAAAACACAATACTCATCCCGTATAACTCTGAATAGTTTAATTGGCGCTCGGTGAATCTCCAGTTTTGGCGCAGATAGCACACCTTGTATTATATTTTGTTGAAAACTATCAATTCCTAGTCCTAATGGGCAGTTGTAAATCCCTGGGACGGAAGGAAGAACACTGTGATTTTGTCTTAATGGTTCTTCCACCCAGAACCCGCATTTCACAGGTATTCGCTAGAAACATTTTCATTTCTAATCCTAGTGGCTGTAGGAAATTAAGGGATGTAAGAATAGCTGTGATTAGCCGTCTTGTAATAAAGACTTTTCAAAAACGTCTTCCATAGCATCGTAAATGTTTTTATCTTTCTGAACATGGACGAAATGCAGGTGGTAAGAGAGCGAAGAGGGGGGTAGACATGGAGGTAGAGGTACGAGAGAAGGTGCTCTTTCCAGTGCGCAACAACCCGCATGCCAGCGGATCGTCGGTGCCAGGACCGTCAGTCGGCATATCATCGCTGGGTCAGAGCCCTGTGAATGCTCATACGAACAGCGTCGCCATCTGTCTTCAGTGTTAATGCACCTGCATCCGCAGTTTTTTTATAACCTCCTCGTGTTCCCAGTCCACGGGCCACAAATGTCGTCATCAGCATCATAGCATCCGTCCAACATGAAGCGAAGGCCGCCCAAATGTCAACACTCGTTTACCCACCACTTGGATTAATCCATTTTCTGAGAACCGCTTCTGATGACAAAATGTGTTGGTCCAGAGGCATGTTAAAAGATCAAGAGGCCAAAAGGATGATTTTGTCTGTCCGACGCCCATTTACTGTTGCCATCAGATGAGGAGAAGGAAGCCTCAATCGGACAAAAAATCCCAGCGTTCGGCAACGCCTTGCAGTGGCCTCTTGCTTGTACCCGCAGCTCCTGGATCAGAATGTCAGGACGACAAAGTCACCTGTGTTGTTGATGAAAGGAGGACATTGCGGATCCAACGTGGTCTTTTCTTTTCCGCAGAATTTGCTTGCGAGCGCTTCATCCCTGGACGAGAGAAAGACGATGGGGGTAAGTGTCATACGGGTCCCCCGCCTCAAAGGGGAGAGGCGTCCGCAGAATTCCCGCTGATATGGATTCCTCCAGCAACGGATCACGCAAAACCCCGCTCTTCGCTTATCGCCGTCGAAAGGGGTCCCAGGACCTCTTAAGCCTGCCTTCTTTGAGCAAGCCTCGAATTCACCCAGCGATGTCATAGCCGCCTTTGGCCGTAAAAACCGTCATCCAGTAGAGGCACAGAATCTTAGGTGTTTAAAACCACCACCAAGATTCCTAGTCACATGCATGCGAATGCATGAGTTGAATGGAAGCAACACTTGGCCAAAAAAAGGCCACAACCGATTGCCCGGTCCTTTCCAACCACTGTCACACCCTCTGTCCTCCGCCTCCTCCTCCTCCGCCACCACCAAGGCGTTCCTCAAGCTGCCCATGTCTCCAGAGTCAATGATCAGGGATCAGCCCCCGCTCAGCCTCCACCGTTCACCCGAGTACCACCAGAGACCCATCCTACCCCTTCTCTCCTTCCACCAGTTGACGACCCTGCACACCGTATATCGCCAGTCTAGCAGCCAGCCTTCTGTCTTCCAGTTTGAGGGAGCAAAAAACACTTTAACCCAAACCATGCCCAAAGCCAAAAGCCTGAATGTCGGCATTCCAGCTTATTGGCCTTGAAATGGTTGCCTTTCCGTCTGTGGACCACAGATGGGTTCCACCACATCATGGCCTTGCCTGCCCCCCATACCATGATGGCCGAGCAGCATTTCTTTTGCCAAAAAAGCCGTTCCTCTCCTAGCTCTGGCCAGCCCACGTGCATCGCGTTGTCTGGATCTGTGCTGGAAAAGTCCATCTCACCACCGACACATGGACTAGTACGCACGGCCAAGCCGCTTATATCTCTGTGACTGCTCACTGGGTGAGCTGGTTGGATGTCTCTTGGGGGGGGGGGTGACGGTGCCTTCTCGTCTCGGCGCACGCTCTTCAAAACGCGCAGGGATGGTGTAGGGTTCTTTCCCCCAACGGTCCTCTGGTGGCATCATGTGCCCAGAGAAACCAGGCCGTGTTGAAATTAAATCTATCGTGAACCGTCCACACACATCAGGAGCTGTGGACGCTCTCCGCAACGAGACCAAAGCGATGGCCTGGGTGACAAAAACCTTGGTGCCAGGCAAGGTGTTGCCCGAATTTAAAAAAAAAGGTCAAAATCCTGCCGCCCTTAAGAAATGTTTCCGGGGAAAAAGGCTGGAGCACATCCCTTGTCCCTGGCAACAATGTCATGACCTTGTCAGTCCAGAAATTTTCTAAAGCGCTATACCCACCCCCCGGGTCTGGACTGCTGCTGAGGAAGGCCGAGGTCTGAGTTCGCACTTTCCGCCGTTCGCACCCTTCTTTGTAACCGCCTGGCTGCAGTGCAGCGTCAGCTCGGCCTCACCCGTCAAACCATCCTCATTGTTGACGTGGCAAACACGCTGGAATCTCCACCCCTCCACATGCTCCAGCGATTGTGGCAGCAGCGCAATGCCGATTACGCCAGTACGAAGTACACATGGCCTGACAAGCAGCAGTGCGGACTCTCGTGGTGTTGAGCCACCAAGAATGGAGGCAAGAAAGAGCTCTCTTGCTGCATCATCCCTTGCCATTTTGAAAGAAGCCACCAAAATGGGTCCAGTGCGGACAATGCCCTATGTCACATGACCATTGTGGTGATCTTAGTTCCGGAACGATCATCTGGACCACTCCTGAAACATCAAGTCCCACCCACCAGCGACGGAAGGAGGAGACGACAAAGATCGTCGAACCACAAGGCCCGAAAGTTCTCAATTTATTATCGGTCTTAATTAGGCAGTGGTTCGGGTCCAGGCTTAGTGGAAGGGTGGCGCCTCAGCTCTCAGGTGCATTAATCTGAGGCAACAGGGCTGTGTTAAAGCTGTGCCCGGAGGAGGAGGAGGAGAGTTAGTCTAGACACCGACGTTAAACCCCGACGTCCCATACGCCTTGGAAAGAGGTTGGCGCGAATTGAGGCGGAGGAGAAGATGCGGAAGATCAGTTTGCTAGTGCCCCCCTCGACCCAGAGGCTTGGGAAATCAAGGCTCCATCTCTCACATGAGTGCTTGGATGCTCCATTTCCTCCAACATGATCCTCGCATTAAGGCCATCAAAAATGACAATAGTTTTACTGGGTGGCCACCCTCCTGGATCTCCGGAAACAAAACAAAACTCGCACTTTTCTTCCCCCCACCCAAAAATAGAGAGTAAAATGCAGGAAAGGGAAAGAACTTGATCAACGGGGATACATTCTGTTTCGTCTGCTTCACGTTCTTCAAATGTCAGGGGTGGAACAAACGCCCGCGATGGGGACAGCAGTAGAGTGCCAAAGAAGCCGTAGCGGGCAGCAGCAGGCAAGGTGGTAGAAGCCTAATGGGTGACCTCTGGCAATCATTTTTTTACCCCCTTTCCCCAAAAACCAATGTAATGCAGGGCACAATAAAACACACAGAGACCAGCTTAAGATCATGGTGCACCCACATCTGCGTCTCAACACCGATGTTTTTTTATGTGTTCCAGACCCAATTGACTTCTGGGTAACAAATGGATGAATGCCCGAGCTCGCTCGCCACGCCATAGAGGGTTTGTCCTGCCCAGCAGCCAGCGTCATATTGAGCGGACCTTCAGCACAGCTGGAGGGTCATTACAGACAAACGCATTCGGCATTTCCACAGATAATGTGGATCGTTTGCTTTCATAAAGATGAATCAGCATGGATCTCTGATGATGTTGTGGCCCCCAATTGCCGAGGTCACCGATTAGTTGCCGGTTACTTCGCATTCCTCTTCCAAAAGAAATGGTCCTCTTGAAAACTTTTTTTAAAATGATCATTTCTTACTGCAAATTTTTATTGTCGGTTCCCAAAAGTTCCTTTTGCTGGTTTTGCTGTGAGGAGACTGTAAAAGACACCAAGGTTTCATGACAAAACCGTATTCCATTTACTCACTTCATCTTTAGAATTTTTCGCATTGTCAATGGTTTTGGGGTCATGTTGCTGTGAGATACAGCTATAATTATGGTCATTTGGAACAGAAATGTGACTTCTAAGTGTAATTTCTCCCTCACAATTTTTAACAGTGGCTGAGAAGTAATTTTTATAAATTTTTGGGTCAGGCTATAATAGGTCCTATTATAAAAAAATGTTGTTTCTAACAGACATTTGTTCTTCACAATTGTCAAAAGTGGCTCAAGGGTCATGTTTTGAATTTTTAGGGGCATGTTGCTGGGAAATGCAGCTATACTACAGGTCCTATTGTAAAAAATGTGGTTTCTAACCCGACATTTGTTCTTTACAATTGTCAAGAGTGGCTCAAGGGTCATGGTGCTGTCAGATACAGGAATAGTTAGGATACTGTTAATGGACACATACTTCAAAATTACTTGTTTTTGCAAGATCTTTAACAGAGCTAGCAATCCCTGTAGTGAGACAACCCATTTAATACATTTAAAAAAAGAGAAACGAAGATGTGGTGGGATTCCATCCTATTTTAAAAATGTGTTCTCTAGAAAAATTAAACCCTTCTAAAAAACGGGCATGCACAAAATAGCTGATAAAAAATTTCCTCTGAATTTGTACAAGGGAGGTACAGGAAGACTTGAACATATGTAGGTTACCCAGTACAGATATAGTCAATGTCCAGTTCAACTAAAATGGTGGTTGAAAGACTCCTTTTTCCGGAACTTTTTAATCTGTGGGTCAGACAGGTTTAATGGTCATACTGTGGTACAGAACAGGTATAGTCAATGTCCATAAAAAATAAAATGGTGGTTGAAAGGGCTCCTTTTTCCGGCACTTTTTTTAAAACTGGGGGGGCATGCAGGTTTGGGGTCCTTGCTGTGGCCCATGACAGGTATAGTCAATGTCCAGTTCAACTAAAATGGTGGTTGAATGACTCCTTTTTCCGGCACTTTTTTAATCTGGGGGTCATGCAGGTTTGGGGCACATGCTGTGGCCCAGGACAGGTATAGTCAATATCCAGTTCAACTAAAATGGTGGTTGAAAGACTCCTTTTTCCAGCACTTTTAATCTGTGGGTCATGCAGTTTTAATGGTCATACTGTGGTACAGAACAGGTATTGTCAATGTCCAGTTCAACTAAAATGTTGGTTCAAAGACTACTTTTTCTGGCACTTTTTAAATCTGGGATCATGCAGGTTTGGGGCTCATGCTGTGGGCCAGGACAGGTATAGTCAATGTCCAGTTCAACTAAAATGGTGGTTCAAAGACTCCTTTTTCCGGCACTTTTTTAATTTGGGGGTCATGCAGGTTTGGGGCACATGCTGTGGCCCAGGACAGGTATAGTCAAGGTCCAGTGAAACTAAAATGGTGGTTCAAAGACTCCTTTTTCCGGAACTTTTTAATCTGTGGGTCAGACAGGTTTAATGGTCATACTGTGGTACAGGACAGGCATAGTCAATGTCCAGTTTAAACTAAAATGGTGGTTCAAAGACTCCTTTTTCCGGCACTTTTTTAATCTGGGGATCATGCAGGTTTGGGGCTCATGCTGTGGCCCAGGACAGGGATTTGTTTTATGTCCAATGAAAAAATAAAAATGGTGGTTGAAAGACTCCTTTTTCCGGCACTTTTTAATCTGTGGGTTTAGACAGGGTTTTAAAGGTCATACTGTGGTACAGAACAGGTATAGTCAATGTCCCCGTGAAACTAAAATGGTGGTTGAAAGACTCCTTTTTTTTGGCACTTTTTTAATCTGGGGGCATGCAGTTTTGGGGCTCATGCTGTGGCCCATGACAGGTATAGTCAGTGTCCAGTTCAACTAAAATGGTGGTTGAATGACTCCTTTTCCCGGGACTTTTTTAATCTGGGGGTCATGCAGGTTTGGGGCACATTCTGTGGCCCAGGACAGGTATCGACTATGTCCACTTCAACTAAAATGGTGGTTGAAAGACTCCTTTTTCCGGCACTTTTTGATCTGTGGGTCATGCAGGTTTAATGGTCATACTGTGGTACAGAACAGGTATAGTCAATGTCCAGTTTAACTAAAATGGTGGTTGAAAGGCTCCTTTTTCCGGCATTTTTTAATCTGGGGATCATGCAGGTTTGGGGCTCATGCTGTGGCCCAGGACAGGGATAGTCTATGTCCAATGAAACTAAAATGGTGGTTGAAAGACTCCTTTTTCCGGCACTTTTTAATCTGGGGTCATGCAGGTTTGGGGCTCATGCTGCATTCCAGGACAGGGATATTCAATGTCCAGTTCAAGTAAAATGATGGTTCAAATCATACTGCCTTCAGGCACTTTTTAATTTGTGGGTCATGCAGGTTTAAGGGTCAGGCTGTGGTACAAGACAGGGATAGTGAATGGTCTGTGTCTTTTTTTCTGTGGCTTTTATAACCTAAGTGTGTTGCCTAAGATGTAGCACGTATACATTTGACTGTTGTGGATGTTAATTCCAGCTTCTCCAGCCCTGTTTGGGTGTAATAATGAAGGTGTTGTTCCTCTCCCATAGACTTTAATGGTCATCGGCGATAATCTATTATCGACTATCGGAAATCGTCTTGATAATTGCCGATATCGACTATCGACCCGATGACGATAGTCGACGTAATCGCTCATCACTACTCAGGACCAATCGGAGGGCCCAGATGCCGCACCAATCAGCTGTGGGGGCGGTGTCCAGGCAGACCTCTTAAACCTCTTCATTCCCTCCAGGCTTTGCCTGACAAAGGTGTTCTCTTGCTGTTTCCTGTCTTTCCTGTTTGTTGTTTTTTGTTGTTCTCCTGGATTTCTGACCTCGGCCCGTTTCTTGACCTTGCTTGTTGCCTCTGATTTTGTACTGCGCTGCTCACCGTGTTTGGACCCCGGCTTGTTTCTGACTATTTTTTTGGCTTACGTTTCTTGGCATATACGTTCCCGTACGTTTACCGACCCGGACTGTTTGACCTTGAGTTTCCCTGACAGCCCTGCACTTAGCAGCGTAGGGGCTTTCGTCCAGTAGGGGTTTGCTGCCTAGGGCAGCACGCCAAGTAGGTAGGGATAGTGGGCTGGGTGGCAGTCAGGGCCCACTGCACCTCCCTTGACGTGACAGCTGGATAATTGAAGAATAACTGCTGGAAAGTAAGCCCCAATGTAAGTAAATACACAATCTTATAATGTTAGTAGAAACAATACATTAAAATGTAAAGCAAATACTATTACCCCCCAGAGTGTGCAAGTAAAGCAAGTAAGCCTAAATTCCAACTAACACATAAAGGAACAAAAATTATATAACATTACATAATGGGTGAATACAGACCAGCTACACAGGGGTACACCCAAAGTGCATTTCGCTGAAGCTTCGTCAGGGGACCTTTTTGTGTACTGTTATATTTGTTTAATAAAATATATTTTGTAATTTTTATTTGGGTTAGTGTTTTTTGTGTTTTCCACAATTGTTTGTAGGTGACAAAACACTTATTTTCCACCATTATTGGCAAATAATTTCTTTCCAAATCAGACAATGTGATTTTCTGGATTTGTTTTCTCATTTTGTCTCTCATAGTTGAGGTCTACCTGTGATGTCAATTGCAGGCCTCGCTCATCTTTTTAAGTGGGAGAACTTTCACAATTGGTGGCTGATAGAGATGGGCGAATTGATTCTAATGAAGTGGGATTCATTTAGTATTTCAGGAAAACTTCGATTCTGAATGAAGTCGAAGTTTGGGGTGATGCGCGGGAACGAAGCGTGTTTTTAATTGATAAAATGGTTGCAAGCACATGGCGTTACATGGGGCAAAGAAGTCTGAGAGGAAAAAAGGAGGACGCTCAATGACATGTGCAGAGATGAAGCCAATCAGAGACCGGCGGGATTCTGTGACGTTACCGCACTATATAAGTCCGGACGCGACGCAGGCAGCTCCAGTAGCTGAGATCTCACACAAAAGAAATAACTTTTATACAGCGATTTTTTTGGGGGTGTCACAGTTTTTCTCACAAACTGCTTCTCTTACGTTCTAATTTTGATTTTGTGGGTTATTGGAATTGAAGTCCAGTGTGCGTCCAATTCAGCTGCATATACATTTTAATGCTATCTGGTCAGTTCTGGAGCACATTGAATATCCAAGGGTTATCTAAGCCTGTTTTTGCTGTTGTATTCAGTTAAAGAAACAGCGTTTTTACAATCCACATACCAGTTAATTTTTGGTTTCTCATTTATTTTTATTTTATATCCAAGGGTTAATTAAGCGTGTTTGTGCTATTGTAGTCAGTAAAAGAAACGTTTTTCAACGCCAAAGAAGAAATTTTTCCTGTAGCATAATTTATATCCGAAGGTTAATTAAGCGTGTTTCTGCTGTTGTAGTCAGTAAAATACACAGCATTTTAACACGCCACATACCAGTTAATTTTTGGCTGCTCATTTATTTTGCGCAATTTATATCCAAGGGTAAATTAAGCGTGTTTGTGCTTTTGTAGTCAGTAAAATACACGTCGTTTTAACATACCACATACCAGTTAATTAATGGCTGCTCATTTCTTTTACACAATTTATATCCAAGGGTTAATTAAGCGTGTTTGTTATTTGTAGTCAGTAAAAAAAACTATGTTTTTTAAATCCAAAGAATAAATTTTTCCTTTAGCATAATGTATAACAGAAGGTTAATTAATCGTGTTTCTACTGTTGTAGTAAGTAAAATACACGTCGTTTTAACATGCCACATACCAGTTAATTTTTGGCTGCTCATTTCTTTTGCGCAATTTATATCCAAGAGTTACCCAAGCCGGGTAGGGGGTTTTTTTTTGGAGCCCAAATATAGGGTGTGTTTTTTCATATACAGATATCTTCATTAAACAGAGTCTGAAAATTTTTTAAAAACAAACATTATGTCAGACAGAGAGGGGGTAGGCTCTTCCTTTCAAATTAAAAGTGGAAACAAAAAATTACGGGAGCAGGAAAACGGGGCGCAGTACGGGAAGGGGACATCGCAGCGGGGGTCACTCGGTGAGGCCAGAACTCCGGTGTCATTTTACGGCCGTGTTTTTTGGACCATAAAACCCCCCGGGGGTTCTTGATTGTTAACTAGGTAAATAACTTCCAAACCAAATGACATCTGAAAAACCCCCCAGCCAAGAGCCCGGGGGGGAACGTCGGGAACAACAACCCTTATTTTGGCCATGGCCCGGGACGGGCCCAAGGGGGTCCCTCACCTGTCCTCAACCCCCTCTTTCCACCAGTTTCCTCACCAAGATCAAACATGTGGTCGGGGTCAGCGCCACTTTTTAAAACGAGGATGAACAATTTGAAGAGGACAGTCGCAGCTACTTGGGAAAAAGGAAATTTGGGGAAATATCCTCTGCTACTTTCAGTAGGGGCAAAAGTAAAGATATTTTGGGGAGTGGCATGGGGGGGTCATAAATTTGAAAGGGGGAAAAGGGCCCCTGCATACCAAGACCTTTGAGGAGGGCAGAAGGGAAGATCAAACGATAATCGAATTTTGAAGTACCGACCGCACTTGGGAGCCGGGGGGGAAAAAGGGGGTTCCCTCATCGTCAGGGGAAGGGGGTCAAAACCTTCAATTGCGCTTCAGGGAGCACACAGCCACTAAAGGGTTTGTGGGGCCGTGGCGGCCCAAAGGGAGCAGCAGTGAAGTCGGGAGCCAAAACGGGCCCCAGGGTAGAAAAAAACCCCATTTACAGGTCTAAGAAAGTAGCGGCACAATGGCTCGCAAGGGAGCGACGGTATAATCACTCAGTGCAGAGCGTTGGCGGAAAAACAATACTCGGCGGGGGTGGCATTCTTTTGGGTTTAAACACTGGGGGGAGCCGAAAAATGGGGAAAAAGTGGGAAACTGGGGGCAGAAATGAAACGCTCCAGGGAGCTAACCCTTTGGGGACCGCGGCCCGCGTCAACACATGGGAGCGCACCATCTGGGTGCCCTGGGGGAAATGTGGCCAGATGTGGTGGGCCATTTCCGCCCCGGGAGCAGCACGCCTAAATGGGCCCCTATGACTTGGGAGCCAGTCAAGGCTCCACCAAACCCGGGAAAGGGGGCTGGGTTTTTCCTTTTTGCCATCATTCCCGGGAGATGGGTCCGCTTCCCCCGCTACACATGGCGCCAGCGATGTTCCAAAAGAAGGCGTTGCCCAAAAAGACAACCCTATTCATTTAACCCTCCTAAGGGCAGAAACTGAGCATGGGTTCCCGTCCAATTTTTTCGGGTTTAAATGGGAGTCCCCCCCCCCTTTTAAAAAGGTGGACCCCTGCACCCTTTAAAAAATTAATGGGTTGGGGCCTGAGTCCCAGGTGGAGAGTTTCAAGTCGGAATTTCTTTTCCCAAAAAAAGGCAGTACCACCCCTTTAAAAAAAATGTAGGGAAAAGAAGGTGGGGCCCGTTTCCCTTAAATTTATCGGTTTTTTTCCAAAAGGGGCAATTTGGGAAACGCGGACAGTGTGGAACTGAAACTACGGTCAGGTTTCCAGCACATGGCCTTTTCGGGCCCCCTGAGTGAATGTGCTTCCTTTCCCACCCCCACCCCCCAACCATTTGGGAAAAGGAGACGCCGCTTTTTCTCCCCACGTTGTCAAACTGCGCTCCTTTCGCCAAAGTCCGCCCCTTTCCCCCTCCTCCACACCACCACCATTTCGCCTCCACAAAACCCTTCTCCAAACATACCACATGTTAGGGCACAGCGGGTCCGCAGTTTAACCTTGGGGTTGCCTCGGGGAACGAAGTCCCCAAAAGCGGAGGAACCGGGTCCCCCATCATGCAGCAAAAAAAATCCAAAGAATGGGGTTTCCCCGCGCCAATTTGCAAATCGGGGGAAACCCGGGAACCAAGACAATGGGAAAGGAAAAAAGGTAACTGTGCTGGGAAAACCAGGGGGGATGGTCCATGCACCCCCTTTTTCCCAAACTGGTTGTGAAAAGGTTTTCCCGAAAATCTTTCCCCCGATCTTCAGAAAAAATTTTTTTTAAAAAGGCCAGGAAAACTGTGCATGCACTTTTTTCAATTCCTTTCAAAGTCAGGGACACCCCCTAAGTTGCAGCACCAAATTCCAACCCCCCCCCAACACACGCTGAAATGCGAAGTTTTTCCCCCCGTTGGAAAATTTCCGCAAGCACAATTTTGGGCCGAATGTATGAACAGGGAAAAAACCAAATTAAAAAATTTTTTTTATGGGTCCAGGAAAAACTCCCCCGTGTAACTTTGATGTCAGTCAAATTTGGGAGCTCTGCCCTGACATCTGCCGTTTGCCCGAGGGCCAAAATTTGGGGGGAGGCAAACATTATTTTTTCAGGTCGCCAGGAAATACGGGGGTGGGAAAAAAGTCATTCCACACTTTATGTCCCCGGGAACAATGCGAAAAATCTGTCTGGGGGAGGGGGCTGGAGAAAGTGGGCAACTACAACTACGCCCAAAAAATGATTTTGGTGGGGGACTGAAAAGGAAAAAGGACATTGGACACAAGCAAATTTTCCCCGGGGAAATGAAATGGGTTTTTTCTACCCAGGTTTACAGGGGAGGGGCAACCCGCTGGAGGAAGGGAATAAAGATGAAGGGAAGGACAGGCAAAATGACCCCAAGCACCTGGCAGTATCAGTTGGGGAAAGGGGGGCAGGGAGTCCTTCAGATCCTTGTGCAAAATTGCCCCAGCATGCTGATTTGCCTGGGGGAGTGACAGCCAAAAAGTCCAACCCCCTTTTTTTAAAAGGGGAGAGGGATGACTTCTGGGACTCCACCCAAATTTGGGGGCCCCCCGCTACCGGGTTCCAAAAAGGGGGAGGGCCTTTTTTCCCCGCTGCTGAGGGGAGGACAAAACTCAAAAACTATAGAGGGAAAACCTCTTGAGTCAGTTGGGGCCCCTTGGGCCCAGTGCGGGCATTATCCATCCCTCTCCCAAATTAGAAGATCCGCTGGACTACTGGGCACCAAACGGATGGGGTTTGGCCGCAACTTGCTGAGTTTTCAGCAAAAGAAGCGTCCTGCCTGGCCCTAGTGTTGGGATCAGACCGTGTTCAGGGGTGGCGGGGGCCATCGTTCCTAAGGAGAACCCCTTTTGCCCCCGAAAAAGGGAACACTGACTTTTTTCCTGATGAATCAAGGGATGGATCGGCCCCGGGTTTTTTCCCCACCTGATGCCTTTGGCATCAATTACATCACCATGAAACTCACCAAAAATTTGAGAAATGAGTCCCGGGTTTAAAATACCCCGCCTCCAGCCACTATTTTGAATTTCCAAACCAAACCCCCCATGATGCCACACATCGTCCCGCCAATTTTTCCATCGCCTATCACCATCTTTAAAAAAGGGGCTTTAATTTTCCCCCCCACCTCCCCCACTTGTCATTGTGCCACTCTATGCCCTCATGCGGGTGCTGCTGCTGGGTTTCCGGGGGGGAAAAGCCCCCACGTGTCAAAGTGCCACTTTCCCGACCTCAAAGTTGCTGCGGGTTTTTGCTGCTGGGGGTTACCTCCACCATTCCCTTGTGCCACTTCCCCCTGACCTCATGCTGGGTGCTGATGCTCTGGGCCCTGACCTCCAACTGTGTTTTTGTGCCCCCTCTCTGACCCATGCTGTTTTCCTTTCCCGCAGTCACCCCTCACTCTTCCCTCATTGTGCCACCTGTGGGCCTACCCCCCTTTTTTTTGCCACCACCAAAAATTTTGGTCATTTTCCACCCCTCTGACCTCATGCTGCTGCTGATTTTCTGCTGCCG
>JAODAL010077786.1:0-13145 GCA_025379985.1 Phyllomedusa bahiana | reverse complement strand
CGGGGGAGTAATTCTTACCTTTGGGCCATTAAAATGGAGAGTTTGTAATGACGGGAGGGGGGCACTCAGTTGGGAAAATGATAAAAAAAAAAGCGAGGGTCTCAGGTGTTTGTGTTGTAAATTCTACGGGACGAGTGGTGAAAGGAGCAATTTCATCATGGAGGTCTGGACCGAATAGAGAAGAAAGGGAAAGTGAAACGACTCCTCAGACAACACGTCGCCTGTGAGGCCCTAAATGAAGGTAAACTATTTGCAAAGCACCTGTGTATCTGATATCTACCACTATATGGTCACTGTGTGGTGGTAATATATAGTCTGCAGAGCTTGTGTACAACTGGTGTCTTCCACTATATGGTCACTGTATGGTGGTTATTACAGTCTGCAGAGCCTGTGTACAGGGGTAATACCACTATTATGGTCACTATATGGCCGGTATATTGGTCTTTGTGTACTGATCAGTAATAGTGTAGGGGAAATTATTCAATCACTTTGTGGTCATTGTTCTGGCTGGTAAAATCGGGGTTCCTATGTAATAGCGTTATTGGTAATGTTGGTCTCGGTATAGTGGATTTGTTTGGTGCAGTATGTGGTGATTTGTATGGTGGGGGTATTCACCCCTTGTATTATCTAACAGCATGTCCTGGTAAATGTTCGTGATCAGGGAGGTGGGCAAGGGGGGGGGGGGGGGGGGGTTGGGGGCCCCAACCAAAAGTTCCCAATGGGGCCCAGGCTTCTCTAGTTACGCCCCTGGTTCACAGTGTGGTATAAATGACAGGTTATCTTTATTCTGCAGGTCGAACAACTCCGATGATACCACACTTTTAGAGTTTTCATTATGTTTTACCACCTATTTTTTAAATGTGATGTACATGGCCATTTTCTAAGACCAATAATGTCTTTATTTTTCCATCTACAGCCCTGTTTAAGAACTTACTTATTTGCCAACTTAAGTGTAGATTTATTGGTACCATTATCAGGTACATGCAACTGTTTGATCACTTACTCCAATTTTTTTAAGCAAAATTACAATAAAACTTAACTTTTAATGTTGTTTTTTTATGGGCTTTACTGTGGTTAATAAATAATGTTACATTTTAACAGACTGGACTTGCATGGACGCAATGATGTTTTTTTTATTTTATTTGTAAAATGGCAAGAGGTAGTGTTATGAACTTTTAGGGCATGTCCCCACGGCACCCTTTTGCAGACGGTTTTACAGATGGTTTGCGGTTTTGTGGCTGCAAACTTTTACACGGGCCACTATGGAAAACCCGTGCAGCGGTCCCCACTGCACGGGTTTTCTGCTCGGCGGTCTTTCATACCGCCGGCGGCCCGAAAAACGTAGAACATGTTCATTCTTCCGTACGGTTTTCAGACAGAATATGAACAAGTGAATGTAAATGGGGAGGGCTTTTCTCCACTCATCACGGTGCAAAGCCGTCCTCCCGCAGCCATGTGCATGGCACGAAAACAGTTCAAATCCAGGTGGGATAAACCAACCGCTATTTGTCCTGTGCCGTCGGGATACGCCCTTAGGCTATGTTCACACGGCTTAACTCGGAATGTATCTCGCCCCGTATTTCGCGCCGTACTGCGCTAAATACGGGGCGAGATACGTTCCAGTCATTAAGGTAATCCACAGTTCTTATAGAGAACTATGGATTACGTCTCCTCTCCCCGGGCGGGCAATACCCGCGGGGGGGAAATAAGTGACATGTCAATTACTAGCGGCGAATACGCGCCGCTAGTAATGAATGTCTATGGGGCCGGCGGGCCGCATCGCGGGTGTGGGCGCAAGCTCCCGTTGTCCCAGCGTAATTACGCCCTGCAATTATGCCGTGTGAACCATGCCTTATTATTTTAAAGCTGTTTTTTTTCTTCCACGTGTACGGTTAGTACCATTAGGGCCCGTTTACATGAAGAGAGGAAATACCGGTTGGTTTATCTGACCAGTATTTGTCCAGTTTGTGTGCCGTCCCTACAGTCGCGGGGGGGCGGGGGGAGAGGCTTTGTTCCGCGATGAGCATGTTCACATGTTCATATTCAAAAAAAAGGGACGGAAGAATGCACAATGTTTTTCCGGTTTGAAAAAACTGCTGCACGGGTTTTCCACAGAAGTCCGGTGTGTTCGCAAACCATCTGAAAAAACGGCCGCAAACCTGTGCCGTGGGGACATGCCCTTATGATGATTCTCCAATATGAGACACTAATGTTTGTACACAGTTCTGAAGAACAATAGTATTGCAGAAAAGCCTAATTATATGGCTCTCCTATTTAACCCTGCCTTAGCCAAAGTGTAATGGGAGCAGTGACATGTCAGGCTTAGAGGTCTTTATTTAGGCTGTCGGCTACCATGACAACTGGTTGGCACCCTGCATTCATGTCACAGGGAGGCTGATTGGAGCAACAATGGAGTGCCAGAGCATTTTGTACTTATTTAGGTGACATGGTCCCGTTTACTGCATCATCTAAGCATACATGCCAACTCTCCCGTTTTTGGCGGGGGGGTCCCGCTATTTGGGGTCCCCCGCCCTCCCGGGGGAGTTGGCATTTCTCCCGCCGCCAACAGGCGGCGGGGGTCCTTTAAATGGCCGCGACGCCGGAGTAGCGCTGGTGCGCCACTCCGGCGCCGCCGGTCCGTTCCCGCGGGCGGGTGAAGCGGGCGCAGGGTCCGCTCACCCGCCCGCAGTCTCACTGTGCGGGGAGAGGGGCAGGAGGGAGCGCTCCCTCCTCCCCCTGTATGTCCGGCGTCTGTGCGCGTGGTACACACAGATCAGTGGCGCAGGGGAAATGACGCGCGGTGCTCTCATTCCCCCTGCGTCGCTGAGGAGATCGGGCAGGAGCCTGGCCGGAGCTGCAGGAGCCTGGTCAGGTAAGTGGAATTTATTATTTTATTTTTATTAACTACATGGGGGGCTCTGCCTGGCTACAATGGGGGGGGTCTCCTGGCTGGCTACAATGGGGGCAACTACCTGGCTGGCTACAATGGGGGCAATACTGGTGGCTACAATGGGGGCAACTACCTGGCTGGCTACTAAAGGGGGCAACTACTGGCTGGCTACTAAAGGGGTCAAAACTACCTGGCTGGCTGGCTACTAACGCGGGCACTACCTACCTGGCTGGCTACTAAAGGAGGCACTACCTACCTGGCTGGCTACTAAAGGGGGCACTACCTACCTGACTACTAAAGGGGGCACTACCTACCTGACTACTAAACGGTGCAACACCTACCTGACTACTAAAGGGGGCACTACCTGGCTACAATGGGGGGTCTACTGGCTGGTACAATGGGGCAACTACCTGGCTGGCTACAATGGGGGCAATACCTGGCTGGCTACAATGGGGGCAAACTACTGGCTGGCTCCAAAGGGGGCAATACGGCTGGTGTCTACAATGGGGGAAACTACCTGGCTGGCTACTAAAGGGGGCAACTACCTGGCTGGCTGGCTACTAAAGGGGGCACTACCTACCTGGCTGGCTACTAAAGGGGGCACTACCTACCTGACTACTAAAGGGGGCAATACCTGACTATTAAAGGGGGGCATACCTGGCTACAAAGGGGGCAACTTACCTGTCTAACAAAGGGGGGCATCTACCTAGCTACAGAGGGGGCATAGACCTTGCTACAAGGGGCATTCTACTGCCTGTAAGGGGCACTACCTGGTTTATGGGGGGCTAATACCTGGCTATAAGGGCATCTACTGGCTTTCTTCCAAAGCCATTATGTAGTTAGGCCGAGTGGGTGTGGCTTTTTGAAGGGGCGTGGCACACAAAAAGATGGGCATGTCCATGCAAATATTTGCCGCGGCGCGCTACGCGCGCTGCCCTCTTTGATCTCCTGTTTTTCCATTTTCAAAAGTTGCCAACTATGCATCTAAGTGGTTAAATGGCTGGGGTCAGATTTATCAGCCAGCGCCATACTTCCTTACTGAGCTCATGACATAAATCTATTTGAAATGTCGGTAAGGTATTAAAACAAACATTGATGATGGTCTGATTCTCAACACTGCTGCCGATCAGCTCTTTGAAGGAGTGCTTATAGGAGTTTCATTGATTAGCTTTAAACATGTAGGTAAAGGTAAATAAAGACTTACCAAATACATTGCTGTACTGATTTTGCTTTTCTTCAGAGATAGTGTAAAGGGGTGTAGCTATATATTTGTGTTTGTGTGAGTTCTAGGTAGCAGGTTGCTATTGGGTACAACTGTGGGAGTTGCTCAGTCACTGTAAGCAGATGGTTAACAGTCTAGCAGACTAGAGTTGCCTGGGAGCTGGTACAATGAGGGTTAGGCAGTCAATCAGAGAGCTGAAGGAGAGGACTTATGCCACGCCATGAGAGGGCAAGCCTGTCAGCTTAGGGTGTTGCGATGCAGCAGTGATGTGAGGAAGGAGATACCTGTGGACCTCTGGTCCAAGCCAGCGTGTGGCTGGGCATGTACATAGTTTGGTTGTAAAGGGCAAGCAGTGGCCAGGAGAGGAAACCAGTCCAGTAGGCAGAGCGAGAAAGAGGGACAAGTGAGGACCTTGGAGAGAGTAGGCCTGAAGAGTCGGTCCTGGGTAGTGATCAAGTGATCTGTAGAGGGGTTTCTTGGGCTAACCCACACTCCCACAGGGGAAGACTTAGGGCATGTGCCCACAGCACGGGTTTTCGCCGGTTTTTCAGCCGGTTTGCGGTTTTTCAGACCGCCTGAAAAACCGGCCGAAAATGAGCACAATTGTGCTCTATGGAAAACCCATGCAGCAGTCCCCACTGCACGGGTTTTCCGCCCGGTGGTTTTGCCGCTCGCTGTCCGGCCGCAAAACATTGTAGAAGCACAATCTGTGCTTCTCAATGTGAAGGGGGGGGGCTGTTCTCCGCTCATCGGGGAGAAAAGCTGTCCCCCCCCCCCCGCAGCCGGGGGGACGGCCGCAAAACAGGACAAATACCGGCCGGTATTTGTCCTATGCCGTGGGAACGCAACCTGAGGAAGAGGCTACTGAGGAGGTCGTGGACTAAGAGAGAGTTCCTCGTGAAACGTGTGTGTGGTTTCTAAGGGCAATAGGTGTCGTGTACCCCTCTGTTTTTAAATGGGGCAGATACATCTTTGTTTTTCACCAAAACTGTCCCGGTATGTCCATAGTTACCGTCTACCTCTCTCTGCTCCTACAGGCTGCAGCTGTTGCTGAAATGATGACATCACTCCTTTCTATGTTCCTTAGCTTGAAAAACAGGAGCTTGTTTACATCACTTACTGACAAGCTTTAACCCTTAAGAGCTTTGTAGCTTTCTGCACTACAGTTGAAAAACCTCGAGAACTCATGTCACTGTATTACAAACCTCCAGAACTCATGTCACTGCTATATAACCACCCAACAGCCTGACCTGTAAGTGGTAACCTGAAGTTGGCTGTGGCTCTGTAAAACAGTATGGTGAGACAACCCCCTTAAATAAGCACTGCAGCCTATTCAATGTCTGATACTGACTCTTACTTTGCAAATGTTGTAGTTTTCATTGTGGCAAAAGGGGGGGGTATTGCTATTTTTTTTTTTTTTTCCCTTATGTGTGAAAAAGGGCCTTGTTTGTCAAAAAAGTTTTAAAATGTATGGCCCCATTCATATTGGGGCAGACTTATCAATGCTGTCAAACTCTTGCACAGAGTAAAGTTACACCACAGTCTTATAATATGTCACATTTATCATACTGTTAATAAATCTGATAAATGTTAAAACTGGCTAACTTTACACCGTTTTTAAAGGGGTTTTACCAAGAGGTATATTGCCCTGCACTGGTCGTTCACAGCTATCTGCGAGATGACCCTACATGTGAATAAGGAGGGCACTTGGTTATATTTGGGAGCTTCCATAGAAAGGAAAAAGAGGAGAACGACCGCAAGCGCCACCCTCCGCATTCACATGCACGGTGGGCTTGCAGCCAACTGAGATCCGACCAGTGCAGGGGATTTTACCTCATGGTAAAACCCTTGTAAAGGGGTTGTCTCACTACATTGATTCATCTTACCTCAGTCCTGTTTTCTTGGTTTCATTTTGAATTCAGAGGCGTGTTTACTGGTTTCTTCTAGACTGCAGTAGAAGCCAGGTCTGTAGCTATAGTGGCCAGCACTTGCATCCTATCAGGAGACATCACACAGTTCTGTAGCTATAGTGACCTGAGGAGCTGATGCAGCCCATACAAGAGGGGATATCTAGGAATAGGTAGGACACTGGTAATGGACACAAATTGCAAAGTGACTTGTTTTTACAAGGTCTTTAACTTAAAAAGCAATCCTTTAGTGAGACAACCCCTTTAAGTTTTAATCTATGCCACTAACTGTGGCAAAATTTTGGCGCACGGCTTGGCAGACTAAGGCTGGCTTCCTTTTCCACAAAGCTACACGAATTTAACCGAGGTCATGCTTCTTTTGTAGAACATGGTGCAAATAAATGTGGTGTAAAGCATGTACGACATTATTTTTTACTCAAATTCCACCAGAATTCTGCTGCAACTACCCTGATAAATGTGCCCCATTATGTTTTGTGTCTCTATCACCGTTATCCATTGGGATACCATAAAAAAGGAATTTCTATGTATACTGTGGTAGAGCCTTAGGAAACAACATGACAAATGTAGTCTCCTATGATCTACATTTGTTATGTTCATAATCATATACGTTTTATGTACCAGACAAAAAAATGTGGTAGACCACGTTCTTGTGTCCAGCTTATAAAATTTTAAAATAAACCCCTTTAGATGCCTATGGCTCTGCCACGGTATATGTTGAGATACATTTATCAGATACCAGTGAGAGTGGCAGAAATCATGATGCAAATGGGATCTTAGGGCTTGTCCCTACGGCACTGTTTTTCAGCCGGTTTCTCAGCCGGTTCTTGGTTTTGAAAATCGGCTGCAAACCGGTTGAAAAACTTTTACACAGACCTTAATGGAAAATTCGTGCAGTAGTCCCCACTGCATGGATTTTCCGCCCGGCGGCTTTTCAGACCCCCGGCCGCCCGAAAAACATAGAACATGTTAATTCTTCCGTCCGGTTTACGGACAGCAGAAGAACATGTCTATGAGAAGGGGGAGGCTAATCGCGTAGAAAAGCTGATCCCCTGCGGCTTTGTACACGACCCGAAAACAGGACAAATACCGGTCGAATAAACGGACCTGTATTTGTCCTGTGCCGTGTAAACGGCCCCTTATGGTGACATAAACAAAGGCTACGTGTTTTTTTTTTTTAAACCTATCAGGTTACGTCTAGTGCAGTTTGTTTGTGTTCATAGCACCGACGTTCTTCCATTCATAAGAGAAGCCTCAACGCCGTGCCAGATCCATCACACGACAGTTTCCATTATCCAACACACTCCACGACTTATATTGGGGTCAGACACAGTTTCAGTCTTTTTGATACAAGAACAGTCCTGCATACTGCACTGGAATATGAGAACATGGCCCTACTGTATATTCATTCTAGATTGTTCTTTTTTATAGAGATCTGCACTGTTAGAATTTCATGATATTCTCCAGTATTACTTCAGAAATTAGTCGCAGCATTTTGTCTTTTAGCAGTAACATGTTAGCGCACCCTCTGTATGAACTAGGCAAAGTTCATTTAGTGTTGGATCCTAGAGTTAAAGGTTGCACATACCACCCCCTTCGCTTTGTTAGTTCTTCACATGGTGACTCTTTATAGGAACATCTGTAACATTCCACAACTCCATATGCAATTAGCATATCAAATAGCTCGGGCGTCCTGTGCACAGCCAGGGCACTGGGTGGTTTGCTCCATTAGCAGGACAATGGCAGTTTTGCTTATACAGACACCACTTTGGATATCTCTCCCTCCCTGTTTCTGGCAATTGTTAATCTTACCTTACCCTCCCCCTCCTGCCACCTACAGCTGCTCAGTGAAAATGAGTAATACTGAAAATCCAACCACAGAAACACCAGCGGGCAATAAGCATAATACATTTTCATACAATATGTTTATATTTTGGTTAAGTACATTTTTCTCCATAATATTAAATCCAATGGACTGTGTCACAATTGTCATAAGGGTAGGTTCACCTTGTAAGGGGTGGTATATGCAGGTGCCAGACGAGGCAGGTGTACCATAATAGTGGATGTGTGTGTACATGCTCAATGATTCTTCAGCTTGGAGCCTTTAGTGTGCTTTCACACAGCGCAGTTTTGGCGCAGTTTTAACTGCGCTCCAATTAAACTGCCTTTATTACCAGCAAGCTTCTTTCAGTTGTCTACATTTTTTAGAAAGGTGTTTTAAGTAAGTAATCATTTACTGTGTCTGAAGTCTTGTGGATTACACATACACTTTAGGGCCACATGTATGAAAACTGTTTAGGTCTAAAACTCTTTATTGCCCATAGCAACCTATGGGCAACAAAGTGAGTTTTAGACCTAAACAGTTTTCATACATGTGGCCCAAATTGATTACTCACTTTCCCAACAGTTTAGATAAGTGCTGATAAGTGAAAGAAGCTTGCTGGTAACAAAGGCAGTTTAATTGGAGCGCAGTTAGGCCCAGTTCACAAGGCTTATTCACGGCGTAATTGTGGGACAGATTTAGCCCCGCAATTACGGCGTGTGCCGTGCAGCGGCGGCGGGGAAGGGGGGGAGGGGGGCGGCAGCTCGCCGGCCCCATAGACATCCATTATCCACCGGGAGACGGAATCCATAGTTCTCTGTGAGAACTGTGGATTACCGTAATGACTGGGACAGATTTCAGCTGTATTGGAGCACAATACGGCACGCAAAACAGCTGAAATCCATCCCCAGATCAGCCGTGTGAACGAGGCCTTAAAACTGCACCAAAACTGCGCTGTGTGAAAGCACAATTACTCACAGATTTCAACTTGAACTGCGTTACACACTTTACAATATCGGAACAAGCACAGGAGTAGGTACATAAAGTAGTTGTCAGTCACAACACTGATAACTCCTTTTCTATTTTAATTATCAGATGTACTTCCTCAGGAAAAGGGCACTTCCCAACTCCAACATAGCTGAGTCCTTTCTCTTCCCAGCTATCCTGACACTCTCTTCCCAGCTCCAAACCGTAATTATTAGGGTATGTTCACACAGTATGTTGTGGACACGCCACACTACGCCGGGTGTTTCAGAAGTACGTGCTGGCCAGTGTGTACTTCTTATGCGTGGAGGGGAAGCCCCATTCAGCTCCATTATGCCTGCTACATAAACGCCGGAAAGAAGGGACATGTCACTTCTTTCACCCAGTGTTCAATATGGGTCGTGAAGACAACGAAAGTCATAGCACTCTAGAAGAGCAATGAAGTACTGTAATTGGGCGTTGCAGCGCAATTAGGTGTTGAAATACGCCCTGCAATTACGCCGTGTGAACATACCCTTATTTTTATTATCTTTTTTAAAACGTCATTAGTTCCAGGGCACTGTACATTTAAGGGGAGTGACATACATAACATACGCCAAACAAGTACAATGGTGAATAATGACTGGTACAGAGGGAGGGAGGACCCTGCCCTTGAAGGCTTACAATCTGCAGGTCACTGGGTCTACACCCCCAGTTACCACTGCAGATCCATTGGCTGCTATTCCCCAGTCATCGTGGCCCGAGCTTCACTGGCTCTACCACCACCAGGACTGCAACAAATGCCACAACATTTTACTGCTTCTTTAGTCTACTACTATCACTATGCTCCTGTCTACTTCTCCCTCTCTCTTTCTCTCTGTGCTTTCTCTCTGTCTCTGTCTTTCTCTCTCCATCTTCTGTAAGCAGGCTTGCATACCTCCCAACTTTTAGAGAGGGCAAAGAGGGACACGTCAGGCCATGTCTCCAACCTCACCAAAATAAATGACATTACACCAGGACATGCCTCTAACCACACCCAAACAAATGACATCCCAGTAGGACATACCTCTAACCACACCTCACCTAAAAAGAATTATGCCTCCTCCAGCAGACCAGCGCCGACACAACAGCGGCGTTACTGGGGTCTATAAAGATATATTTATATAAAGTAATGTATTCTATGTACATAAAACCATACAAATCGCTGTGAGACAATATTCTATGGATGATACCACTATATAATGGTCATACAGTGACCACATAATACCGCTATACGGGGGTAAATATCACCATATTGTTACTGACAAAATCAAGACTAATAATGATACCACTATACAAAGATCAAATAATACAACCACATTATAACCCCATATCACCACCACACAGTGACTAAATAATACCACTATACCATGACCACATATAACCACAGTAACTGAATAATACCACAATACCATGACCTCATATCACCACCACATAGTGACTGAATAATACCTCAATATCATGACCACATATCACCAGCACATAGTGACTAAATAATACTGCAACACCATGACCTCATATCACCCCCACATAGTGACTGAATACCTCCACACTATTACCACATATCACAGCCACATCACAGTGACTCAATAATACATCAACACCGTGACCACATATCACTACCCCATTGTAACTGAATAATACTTTTACACCATGTCCACATATTACCACCACATAGTGAATGAATAATACCTCAACATCATGACCTCATATCACCCCCATATAGTCACTGAATAATACCTCCACACCATGACCAATGCAACAATATGGAAAATGGAAATAATGAAGACTTAAAGGTGTTTTATCGTTTGAACTGTTCGTGCTCTTCAGCTAATTCTCTGAGATTGAATTTGAAATCCAGGGCGAGTCTCTTCTCTCAGCAGGTGTGTCTCCCCTCCCAGAAGGCGTGTCTCTCCTCACTGAAGACCTGTGACATCATCATTCTGGGTGAGGCAGTAGAAGCAGAAGGATGCCTGCAGAGAACAGCTATACAGCCTCCTGCACGCTGCTCCTGTGTCTGCAGAACTTCAGGCTGACTCCACAAGCTCTTTGCTGTGCTATATGCAATTATACACACAGCCTGAACTGATGAGACATGTGAGGAGTGTACACTGCCCCCCCTTCCTCTCTGTTACCAGGCAACAGACTCTGTTAACAGGCAGGAGACTCTATAATACTGTGTTATATGAGGGAATCTGTGACTTAAACAGGCAGTCATTGCCCAGATCATTCACCCTAGAGCTGGGGGAAGAGTTTACAGCCAGCAGACCTTGGTTTCACTATCGATTTTAACAGCTCAGAGGGGAGAAAACACAGAGTCTGCAGGCAGCCCAGAGGGTGTGGGGGGCGTATCCCAACAGGCTGAATGAAATGTCAGCCAGCCAATGACAGTGCAGGGGGCGTGTCTAGTGGGAGGGATCCGGGCAGGGGGCGTGTCCCGACCAGCAGCAGCAGAAACAGAATACAGATTTACAGACAAGCTCATATCTGCTAAACCAAGTGACTGAGGTAATGCTACCCAATTACAAAAGTGCTTATTTTTACTGTCCCCATAATCTGAGACATGATCTTTGTAGCGATAAAACCCCTTTAACTTTTAATGATAAATCCACATTTAAAATAAATGGAGCTATCTTTAGTCCAAAGACTCAATGGTGGCTTTAAGCAACTATAAAGCCGCAAGACCACGCACAACACAAGTATCAATAATATTGGTATACTTGTTCCATATACATCAAGTGTAATACAAAAATACAGGGGAAAGATGACCCTATAACACACTTCAACATTAAGCCCTACAAAATACTATATCATAACCTCAGGGAACCCGTCCCAAAACCAACCTCCCCGACTGGAACCTTTCCATAAAAATCTGAAACACTGTTACACCCTAGAAGGTTAATGAACTGGTCAAAATGATTATTAAATTATAACATAAAAAATACAACTTAAAGACAAGCCCTATTATGGCTATGTTGATAAAAAAACGAAAACAGTTATGGCTCTTGGAAGGTGGAAGGAAAAAAAATGAAACTAAGAAAGGAAAGGGTTGGCAACTTCCCTCTGTGAATTCTATAGAGGTTACAGAAACAACTTTGTCAACAAGTGATCCCCATTTTCCTAAACCTGGGACCCTCATGTTTTGCATATCTTGGTCGAAATTTCCCTTTGGGCAGAGTTCTTCTTTATATTCTGTGTGTTATATAACATCATTTACTTATTAATTACTGATAAACACCAAAAATGAGTGAACCCAATATTGTCATCTCAGCCTTATAACTAGTGTTGAGCGATTTTTATCGACAAAGTTGAAATCGGCAAGGTTTTTATGGTGATCGAAATTTCCAGATCATGCGATAATTAAGGTTAAAATCTGTGCTCATCTATTAAGAAACGCGCCTTTTTCGGCGCTTCCTGTAATTTTGGCGGCCAGCAAATCAGATTACAGAATAGAGCAGGGTGAGATGTGTGTGTGCGACGTCATGACTGGGATGTGTATGGTTGCGATTGGCTGGAAAAAATCACATGACCTCGTTTTACATAGAACAGCGTTTCCTGTTTCAGCCTCAGTGTCTCTCAGCGTCTCATTGGGATAGGACCTGCGCTCTGCCTGAGGCCGAAACAGCTCAGCGAAATTAGTCTATTTCTGCACAGAGAAACATTTACTATTAGCTGTGATCCTTCCAATTTAGTTAGATTGGAGATTTGAACATTTTATGTAGTTAGCTAGAGAATTTTAAAGCAGCATCTACCGCTGTAAATTCACGGCGGTGGGAGCGGGGGGGGAGGGCCCGCGGGCGAACACAGACAAGCTCTATCTATAAAGAAACTGGATACAGTTCACCAAGACTTAGTGTAGACTTTGTAGTGGAATTTCTTTATTATTAACAGTTTGCTATTTTTATAGTTGCTGGATATTGGGCAGCCTGAACTTATATTGGATAAACATCATTTCTAGTAACTGCAGGTCTCTTTGTTAGCTGCAAAACTCCACTTTTTTTTATCAGTATACATTTCAGATAGGTGTTCAATTTTACCCATTACACCTGTGACTGTTGATATATCACCTTGCACTTAAATTACAAACCAGCAATCTTGTAGTCAGAACAGGTTGTTTGTTGCCAAAAATACCTTGTATCGTACGAAAACATCACAGTTACGTGTTTTTTGACTTTTGCGCACCAGCACTGTTCATTGACGCAGCATCTACGTAAATCTTTAAAACAGCAATTCTATATTCACACAAGGGGAATTGAAAGGTGCAAAAAATACCTTTATTATATC
>JAODAL010077785.1:0-13145 GCA_025379985.1 Phyllomedusa bahiana | reverse complement strand
TATTTTCCATTTCAACAAAATTTGGTGGTTGAAAGACCCCTTTTTTCCGGGACTTTTTAATTGGGGGTCATGCGGGTTTTGGGGTCATGCTGTGGACGGGACGGTATAGTCAATGTCCATCAAACTAAAAGGGTGGTTGAAAACCCCTTTTTCCCGCACTTTTTATCTGGGGTCATGCAGGTTTGGGGCTCATGCTGTCCCCCGGAAGGTAAGTCAATGTCCTGAAATAAAATGGTGGTTGAAAGACTCCTTTTTCCGGCACTTTTAATCTGGGGTCTGCGGTTTGGGGCTAAAACCTGCGTTCCGGGGCAGGGTTTTTCAATGTCCAGTTCAAGAAAAATGATGTTAAACATACTGCTTCTGCTCTTTTTAATTTGGGGTTGAGGTTTAAGGCTCATGCTTGGTGCAAACGGGGATAGGGAAGGGGGGGTGTTTTTTTTTTTGGGTTTTTTAAAAACCAAAGTGTTTGCCAAAGATGTACACGTACCCTTTTTTGACTGTTGTGGTTTTAATTCACTTCTCCACCCCGTTTGGGTTAAGAATGAAGGGTTGTTGCTCTCCCAAGACTTTAATGGTACGTTCATAATCTACTATCGCCCATCGACTACTTTCGATGAGGTCGACTATGCCCATCGACCGATGTCGGGGCCAACGTAATGCTCAACACTAATGGGGGACATCAATGGGAGGGACATGGTGTCCCCCCTGATCGAGGGGGATGGCCATCCCCCCTGCATGGCGCCTTGCAACTGGGGTGAAAAAGGTTCCCGAAATCTTCACAGAATTTTAGAGATTTGAAATGGCCAGGAACGGGGCAGCCTTTTTCCCCTTTCCAAAAGCCAGGCCCCTCCTCGAGTTGCAGCGGGAGAACGGCCTCCCCCACCACCCCCTTTACATTGCGAGCTTCCCCTTTGGTTTTTAGCCTGCACTGTTGGACCCACTGAAAAGAACAGAGAAAACCATTTAAAGATTTTTTGAGATCCAGGGGACAAGAGTACTCCCCCCGTGCAACTTTGATGTCGCCAGTGGCAGCTCATCGTGGCACCGTCGTTTTTTGAGGCCATTTTGAGGGGGCCACGTTTTTTGTCAGTCGCCCGGGGCTACGGATGATAAAATAATTCACTGCTTCATGTACTGGAACGATCGAAAAAATTTTCTGGGGGAGGGGACTGGGAAAGTGGGGGACTACTTCCGCGGCCACATGAGTCCCCGGGGGGGCTGAAAGGAGGAGGAGGAGGACATTGGAGCAGAAGCATTGTCTGGTGAAATGAGTGGATTTTCTTCCCAGGTGACAAGGAAGAAGGAGCAGGAGCAGAGGGGAGGAGGTAGATGAGGATGAGGAAGCGAGGCAGATGACCCCGCAAGCACCGTGGCCGTATACAGTGGGATGGAGGCAGGAGCCCCTGGGAGTCACTTGTGCAGATGGCCCGCAGCATGCTGATTTGCCTGGCTATTTGACGGGCCGAATAGTCCCCATCCGGCAGAGGGATGACTTCTGGCTCCCACCCTCGCTACCCGGTCCAAAATGGGAGCCTTTTTCCCAGCTGCTGAGAGGAGGACAAACTCAATTATATAGGGAAATCCTCCGTAGTCAGTTGGCCGCTGCCTATGTGCGGCATCGTCCCTCCTCTGACAGGTCTGACCGGGGGGGGTTCTTCCAGCGCTCACGTACTACTTCCGCGGTCTGCTGGGGAAGGTGGGGGGGTAGGAGCAGTACCAGCTCCCATCAGCAGCAATCTAAGTCTGGAGTCACTGATGAGCAGCTTCCTTCACCCGCCTAGTGAGGAGGGTAGTCCGCCAGCAGCAGCAGCAGCAGGACCTGGAACAGACCCTGAACCAACAGGGGTGGCCTACTTGGACCACTCTGCCACCCCAGTTTTAAGATCCGCCGGACTACTGGGCAGCCAAATGGATGTGTGGCTGCCCAAATTGCCGAGTTTGCAGTGGAGAAGCTGTCCTGGGCCCGGCCAGTAGTGTGGCATCAGAGCGGGTGTTCAGTGCGGGCGGGGCCCTCGTTACCCCAAGGAGAATTCGCTTGTGTCCAAAAGGAAATGTGTAACGACTGACCTTTGTCAAGATGAATCAGGCGTGGATCGGCCAGGATTTCCACACACCAATGCCTTAGGCGTCCGTCTGGGTTCAAACTACTTGCCTCAGCCACTATTCTGATGCCGCCACCCGCCTGATGCCACACATCTGCTGACAGTTTCTCCATCTGCCTACCACCATCTTTACTTGGGACTGCTATTGCCACCCACCTCAACAGTCTGTCATTGTGCCACTCTATGACCTCATGCTGCTGCTGCTGTTGCTGGTGCCGTGACATCCACACTCTGTCATTGTGCCACTCTCTGTCCTCATGCTGCTGTTGTTGCTTTCTGTGGTCACCTCACACTGTGTTTTATTGTGCCACTGCCTGACCTCATGCTGCTGCTGACGTGACCTCCACACTGTGTCATTGTGCCACTCTGTGGCCTACTACTGTTTTGCCACCTCCGGAATGTCATTGTGCCACTGTCTGACCTCATGCTGCTGCTGTGGCTGCTGTCGTGACCTCCACTCTCTGTCATTGTGCCACTCTGTGGCCCACTCCTGTTTTAGCCACCTCCAGAATGTCATTGTGCCACTGCCTGACCTCAGGCTCCTGCTGTGGCTGGTTTCGGGCCCGCCACTCTGTGTCATTTTGACAGTCTGTGGCCTACACGTTTTTTAGCCACCTCCAGAATGTCATTGTGCCACTGCCTGACCTCATGCTGCTGCTGTCGTGACCTCCACACTGTGTCTTTATGCCTTTCTGTGGCCTACTACTGTTTTGCCACCTAAAGTATGACATTGTGCCACTGACTAACCTCATGCTGCTGCTGTGGCTGCTGTTGTGAACTCCACTCTCTGTCATTGTGCCACTCTTTGGCCTACTCCTGTTTTTGCCACCTCCAGAATGTCATTGTGCCACTGTCTGACCTCATGCTGCTGCCGTAACCTCCATACTGTGTCATTGTGCCACTCTGTGGCCTATTACTGTTTTGCCACCTCCAGAATGTCATTGTGCCACTCTCTGACCTCATGCTGCTGTGGCTGCCGCCGTCACCTCCACACTCTGTCACTAATGTTGCCACCTGAGCTCTCAGCTTGTTTTTTTCCAGCTTTCGCTGCCATGACTTCATCAGGCTACATTCCCCCTTCAGTTTTTTGGTCAGTTTTGTCCTCTTAAGTGCCCAGGGAATTTTATAGTGAAGCGATTCTAAGAGCGGCGGCAGTCATCTGCGTGTCATACTAAAACACAACATTGTATGAAGACCAAACCAAGCTCCCTCTGCATATTTAAGCATGGCACAACGTTCTACAGCACCCTGCAGGCTCTGTGCAGCCTGGAAATAGCCGTTTTTTAATGCGATTCGTGCCGAAGTAATTCGGGACTAAGTAATTTTTGTCGGAAAATTCTGCGAAGTGACCGAACCAAATTTTGGAGAAATTCGCCCATCTCTAATTATGAACTTTCATTAGAGACATGAAATCAGCTTGTTCACAAATAGAAATATGTAAAACATAAATATAATTAGTTAGTATTTTATCTGACATTGCTTACTGTATTGTATATTTAGAATATAAAGTACAATTCAAAAAACATACTCTCCATGTCTTAAACCCAAACAAAATTGAAATAAATGGATGTGTGGATAATGTAGATAGATGGATCAATAGACAGACAACTTTCCATAACAATATATTTTAATTCAGAGACATTCTCCATCTGTTACAGTATATTCAATCTGAAATATTTACACACCCACAATCCTATCCTGAAATGAAATAACGCTTGAGTGACTTCCTTATAGTCATATACATCTGTACACCTCTATGCAAGTTCCTCTACTAAAAATGAATTATTAGTATGTTTATGATAGTATGAACAGCTGGAACATGCAAAGTAGATGTTGTTTTCTTCATTATACAAGACAGGGTGTTCAATTTTCTCTCAATCAGCCAGAAAATTATTTCAAAGAAATTTTCTCTATGAAGACAACCTTTAGGCTATATTCATACACACGGCAATGTAGTCTCAACAAATGAACAAATTCACAAAATCAAAGTTAATAATGTCCACTGACAATTAGTCTTTTATTTATAGTATAAAGTGTTCTCTCCTTCCCTGACAGAATTAGTATTAGACATATCTAATTTTGTCTACAGCATATCAATATGCTTGAATGGCAATTTTTAAAGCGAAATTTAGTAATAGAACAAGTTCAAGCACCCAATACTAAAATAACAGTTATCCAAGCTTTACCACATTTTCTTTCTTTTCCATTTATTTGTAAGCCTACTCATATAGAAATTCAGTTCAGTCACCTAACATGTTAGACCGAGAAGAAACTCATAATGAAAGAATCTTCCCAGAATATTGCTCATTAGTGTCGTTAGCTTAAATTTTGGTCAAATTCTACCTGAACCCCAGTTCTTCCTTTTGGGTTGGCCGAAACTGAATTTTGACGTTTAATCACCAAAAAATGTCCTTTATTGGTAACTGTAACCTTATTTTGGGATTAGGTTTTTTAGGTCTTTTATGGCCGTGTTCACACGGCTTATTCACGGTGGATTTGTGAGCCGGATTGCGCTCGCAAATCCGGCGTGAATAAGGGGCAGGACGGGGGCAGGTCCGGAGCACGGCGGGGCGCCGCTCCCCGGCCCCATAGACTGTCATTATCTACGGCGCTTACGCGGCGTAAATAATGTGCATGTCACTTTCTCCCCCCGCGGCGGATTCGCCGAGCGGGGAGGAGCGACGGAATCCACTGTTCTCTATGAGAGCAGTGGATTACCGTAATTACTCCGACGGATTGGCGCCGTTCTGCAGCGCAAATCCGGCGCATAGTACGGCGCCGATCCGCAGACAAATAAGCCGTGTGAATGAGGCCTTAGGGTTAACTCACTTCTCCTCAGCAATTCCAGGCCTGGCAGGGCTGTCACTTCGATGTCACATCTACACTGACACTCGGTCTTGTCCTATATCAGAAATGACATTACAGCAACAGAGCTACTGCACTCAGAAGCACTGCAAAGTGCTAAGTTTACCCTGAAAAGCCTACATTTAGGTTTAGCATTAAGGTTTAAGTTAGGGCTAAGAAAAGAGCAAAAACATTCAAGATCAGGACACCCCAAACCTGAATTTAATTACAAGTTTGGACGAACCAGTGTGCAACTGGACAGGAACAGATTCACTTAACACTATAGCTCAGCTATGCCAATACTTACTGTCTGCTGGTGACCCCACTGTTGAAGGGGTTGTCCAGTTTGTTTAAAAATTAAACAATAAGGTACTCTGCCCAATAAAATAAAAAAAATTCTAGACTCACGTTCCTAAACACCTCTGTTCCAGCACTGGGTCTTCCTGGTCTTCTGTTTACATTCTGTCTTCTTCTGAATGGGACATTGGCGCTGCAGCCAGTGAATGGCTGCAGCAGTCATGTACTTCAGCTCTCATAACCACGTATTATTTCTGAATGGTAATGTAAGCAAGTGGAAATCAGTGTCCCATTTATAAGACAGAAATTAAACCAAAGACACAGCGCTGGAACAGAGATGAGAAGGAAGGTGAGTACGGCTATTTTTTAAATTTTATTGGGCACCAGAACCTTATTTAATTTTTTGATACACTGGAAAATCCCTTTAACCCCTTCACGACCCTGGGCGTATGAGTATGTCCCAGGGCCGCTAAGGGGCTTTGCAGGGGGATCGCTCCGCGATCCCCCCGCACAGCCGCCGGGTGTTAGCGGCGATTTGCCGCTAACACCCGGCAGTAACAGCACCGGTGGGTGGCTCCGCCCGCTGGCGCTGTTTTAACCCATCAGACACCACGGCAAAGATGGCCGCGGCGTCTGAATGAACGCCGATTGGTGTCGCGCACTGATCGTTACGATCATCGGCACCGGCGCAGCTTAGCTGCGCCGATCCGACAACCGGGCATGGTGGGGGGGAGCTTGTGAAGGCTCCCGTCACTTACCCTGGCCGGTTTGCCCCACTTCCGTCCGCAGACAGGAAGTGGGGAAAACCGCCATCTTTGTACACCCTAATGCATTGCCTATTAACAATCAAGCACCATAGGGGGACTAAATGTTACAGTAAAAAAATAAAAATAAAGTTTTAAAGTACAAAAAAAAAAGTATTAAAAGTTCAAATCACTCCCCTTTCCCCATTTTACAAATAAAATCATTAAAATAATAAAAAAGTTACACATATTTGGTATATCCGCGTCCGAAAAAGTCTGATCTATAAAAATATAACATAATTTATCCTGTACGCTGAACACCGTAGAAGAAAAAAAATTCCAAACGCCAAAATTGCGTTTTTTGGTCATTTTACGTCACTCAAAAAATGGAATAAAAATGATCAAAAAAGTCGCATGCATTCCAAACTACTAGCGATAAAAAGTACACTTCAGCCCACAAAAAATGCACCCTCACTGACGTCCGTAGGTGTTAGTACAAAAAAGTTATTGGTCGCACAAACTGGCGCCGCGGCGCAAATGTCAAAAATAGAAAATGTTTGGAATTTTTTTACGGTACCAAAACATAACGGAAACCCTACATGTTTGGTATTTCCGGATGCATAACAACCTGTAGAATACAGATAACACATTATATTTACCGAAGATTGAACGCCGTAAAAGCAAATCACCCAGAAACATGGTGAAAATACGTTTTTTTTCACAATTTGTCCCACTTGGAATTTTTTTGCGGTTTCCCAGTATATTCTATAGTATAGTGAATAACACCATTAGAAAGTACATCTTGTCCCGAAATATAAAAGCCCTCATGTGTCTATGTAGGTGGAAAAATAAAAAAGTTATGGCTTTCAGAAGGCGAGGAGGGAAAAACGAACGTGTCACAAAAAAGGGGTTAATATATAGGGATAATAATTGATTATATGTTTAGGTACTAACAGAGGGACCTTCACTGACCATTGAGGGGCATTGCGTACCACCAATTTGTCATCACATGTTGTGCAGTGAAAAGCTTTAGGGTATGTTCTCATGGCGTTTTTTAGATGCGTGTTTGGATTCGATTTTTGGGCCCAAAGCAGACCCAAACACGCATCTAACAATGTGCAATGTGATTTACATTAGTTTTAATGTAAAACACGCATCGGCGTTCAGACATCTGATCGCCGATGAGTGTTTACATGCGTCTTGCTGATGTGTCTTTCGGATACGTTCAAAGAATTGATATGTCAATTTTTTATCCGTTTTACGCAGCAGACACCCTGTTTAAAACTGTAGGGTGCATTTCTGCTGCAGCAAAAATGCTTAAAAACATGCAAAACACTTTGGGTGCATGTTGGATGTGTTTTACGCAGCGCTTTTGAATACATTTTTCGGATCTAAAAAAAATGACGTGTGAACATACCCTTCAAGTATCATGTATCATGTAGATGTATCTTGAGTGGCTTAGAATGCAACCCTGATAACCTGGTGTGGCTATACTATTAACATAGCACAGCACTACCTACACTTAGGGCCACATGTATGAAAACTGTCTAGGTCTAAAATTCCCTTTCTTGCCCATAGCAACCAATCAGAGTTCCCTTTCCATTTCATATAGTGCTCTGGAAGAATGAAAGGGGCACTCTGATTGGTTGCTATGGGCAACAAAGTGAGTTTTAGACCTAGACAGATTTTATACATGTGGCCCTTAGTATTGGAGTCAAGATAATGAGTTCTACATTTATACAATATATATACTGTAATAACAAGGCTATGTTGGTTTAACCCCTTAAGCACACTGGACGTAAACCTAGGTTCCAGTGTTAGTAAGGGGCTGTTACAGCACAGGATGGAGCCGGCCCAATCCCACACTGTTTAATTGGTTCCTCACTCCAATCTTTTAACATGGCAGCTGGAAGCCAGACAGGAAGCAGTGTGACCGCCATCTTTGTACACCCTAATGCATTGTCTATACAGTGCATTAGGCTGTATAAATGATAACAACCCCCCAGTGGTCAAGCACCCAAGGGGGGCTTAATGTTAAAGTAAAAAAAAAAAAAAAAGTTCAAATCACCCCTTTTCGCTATTTTATAAATAAAAAAAATATAAAATAATAAAAAAGTTACACATATCTGGTATCATCGCATCTGAAAGGTCTGATTTATCAAATTATAACATAATTTTTATCCTGTTCGCTGTACACAGTAGAAGAAAAAAATTCCAAACGCTATAATTGCGTTTTTTTTGGTCATTTCATGTCCCCTAAAATTTGGAATAAAAGGGATCAAAAAAGTTGCATGTATTCCAAGCTAATACCAATAAAAAGTACACTTCAGGCCACAAAAAATGCACCCTCACTCAAGTCTGTAGGTGTTAGTACAAAAAAGTTATTGGTTGCAGATTTCAAAATTAGTAAAATGTTTGGATTTTTTTTACGAAAATCATTCATGTTTGATATTGTCGGTTTTCTTTCAATCTGTAGAGTACAGATGACACAACATTTACAATGAAAAGTAAACACCTTAGAAAAAAAACGCACAAACATATCGTAAGTACGTTTTTATCCCCATTTTGACCCACTTAGAATTTTTTTTACAGTTTCCCAATATATTCTATGGTACGGTGAATGTAAGATTAGAAAATACATCTTGTTCCACAAAATAGAAGCCTCCATTTGTCTAGGTAGGTGGAGAAATAAAAAGTTATGGCTCTTGGAAGGCGGGGAGGAAAAAACAAACGTGTCAACCCCAAAAAAAACCTGCAAGGTCTTTAGGGGTTAACTCATAGTAATGTTTTTAGGTTTTGACCTCCAGTAAGTTTTGACTTCCATGCCTTCACTTTCTGTACTGCTCATTATGAGAAGATGGGCCGTTTTGATCTACAGTAGGTAACTATACTAAATGTTCGAGGCCTAAGAATAAGGCCACACTGTTGTTTAGCTGAATTGCAACCCTGCTGATCTTTTCCATCATTAATATTGTTTATATGTTTAAATGTATGTGCCCACAATTAATTTTGATTCTGAACCCTATTTTTCTGCCCTGTATTTGAAATCCACAATGTGGAAAAACAAGAAGTGACATGTCACTTCTTTGACTCAGAATCACGTTAGATGTTAGCAGAGACACAAATTATCCCTCCAAAATGGGGCAAACAGCGTCCAAAATTGTCAAATAATATTATTAGAGTTGATGGTCTCTACTATATAGATACAGTAGATAGGTCTCTAGAACATGTAATTAAGAACATCAGAAAAATAAAGGAGGGGTGAGAGTTGTTAAAAGAATGTAGATGTCATATCTGGGGAATATCATACAGTGGGTTGCAAGAGTATTGATACTTCTTGAACATGTCCTCGTCTTTAAAGAGTACCTATCACCTTCAGACAAACCTCATGAAGTAACAGAAGACTAAAATACAAACACTTTCTCAAATAAGCTTCATTAGGAAAACAAAAGCTTTTCACCTGTATTTCAGTTTTTAAAAAAGCGCTGGCCCTTTAAGACAGCTCTGAAGTCAGGCCAAGTCGGCACATGACAGCTTGATGGATGACTGTGATGACAGTTGTAGTTTCCTGGGGCTGGAGAGTCCACAGTGCAGGGGAGAGCCTTTAAATCTACATCATGTGCACACCAGCAGCAGTGTGATACTGATGCCTGTGTGCTATAGAGGAGAAGGCTGTCTACACTGCACAGAAAAAAGTACATTTTTTCAGTGTTTTTCATTTTCTAAAAGAAAATTACTGAAAACATCTCCCATAGACTTCTATTGTAAAAACCTCCTGCTGTCTACATTGCTTTTTTCTGTTTGTTTTTTTACTGGTCGGCTTTTGTAAGATGTTGTAAAAAACGGCAGAGAAGGGCAGAAAATTTACTACAGGAGTCTATGTAAAGCGCAGGATGTTTTTTTGCCGCGATTTTTCAATGAAAACCCACCCAGGAGATTAGTCCTTCCTATAGTGACTGTTACAGTTTATACTTTTTTTCAATTCTGATGTGTCCTCCTTCGTACCGTTTGTAATAAAGTGATCATGTTTTTGTTGCTAACTTTTTTTGTGCAATTCAAGATTTTTGCTTTAATGATGCTAAATATACTTTTTTAAAGGATTTTGGCGCTATAATCCTTTTCTTGGAAGATTTTGTTGCTAATAAAGTTCTCGCTTGTGACGCTAAAAATAAGTTTTTACAGATTTTGCCGCTAATAAAGTTCTCTCACTTTTGTCGCTAAAAAAAAGTTTTTTGACACTAAAATCCTTTTTTAAACGGATTTTAACACTAAAATAGTTTTCTTTACGGATTTTGGCGCTATTAAAGTTCTCGCTTTTGTCGCTAAAAATCCTCTTTTCTTACAGATTTAGGAGATAAGTTTATTATCGCCAAAATCCGTAAAAAATCCGGATTTTTAGCAGCAAAAGCAAGATAACAGTAGCGCCAAAATCCATAAAAACATGGACTATAGTGGCAAAATCCGTAAAAAAACTTATTTTTAGTGACAAAAGCGAGAACTCTATTAGCGCCAAAATCAGTAAAAAAAAGTATTGTAGTGCCGAAATCCGTAAGAAAACAGATTTTTAGCGAAAAAAGTGACATAACTTTATAAGTGACAAAATCCGTAAAAATAAGGATTTTAGAGCCAAGATCCATAAAAAAAATTACTTTTGGCTACAAAAGCGAGATAATTTTACTAGGGCCAAAATCGGTAAAATGACTACAAGATTCCATATAAATGCAATAATGTGCTTTCCATCCCCTTTTGTAGGGTGGAGTTACATCCAATGGCTTAATTTATGTGTACATTGAAAACCAGACTTGAAGACAAGCATAGAATGCGGGTAAAAAACACGCCAAAAAATGCAAATTGAAAGAATAAACTGCTGTTTTTTCAGCTGCTTTTGACAGGCAGTGGACAAAAAACTCAGTTTTTAGTATTTGGCTTTCAGGTCGTTTTTTTGTCCACTGCAGTGTAGACATAGCCTTGGTGTGCTGTGCCTGCTGTACTGTATGTAGTGAGACTCAGATGACCCTATACAAGCAGCTATGCCCTCAGCTCCCCCTGCACAGTTGGTATCTCCCAACAGATTGATAAGGATCTCCTGAGTTACAAAGGAAAAGTAAAACCCGTTTCCCTGTAAAACTGAGGGAAATCCTCTAAATTGCTAATGACATGTATTTGAGAAAAGTCTTATAATTTCATCTTCTATCATTTTTTTTGTGTTTGTATGGAGGTGATAGGTACTCTTTAAACATTACAACCACATTTAAATGTATTTATTGATATTTTATGCTATAGAGTAACACAAACTACCAATATTTGTAAAGGGTAAAGAAAATAAGTGCTTTTCAAAGTTTTTGCAAATTAAAAAACTGAAAAGTGTGGTGTGCATACAGGGGCATAGCTAAAGACTCATGGGCCCGGGTGCAAAGCTTCAGCTTGGGTTTCCCTTACCCCCATATCTGTGGTGTAGCGCGCGGCAGAAAGTTATTTCTATTTAAAGGGATTGTCCAATAGAAGAAAAATAATTTCAAATGGGGCCAAATAAAAACAAGTGATACAGCCGAAGTGTCTTTTCCCTCTTGCCCCCCCCCCCCAAAAAAAAAGCTGTGCTTTTATTTTTTGGGTTTAGTTGTTGTTGGAGTTTACACTAAACAGTTTAATTGACTTCTCTGTACTCTGCGGGTCAGTATGTATGCATGGGCCACATTATCAGCGCATTTCATCACTATATAGTGACTAATACCACCATAATATTACTGACCAAACCAGTACAGCAAGATCAATATTATCAATAACAGCAAAATACAAGGATCAAATAATACCTCACATATCACTATCATATAGTGACTACTACCACATATTGTTACTGAGCAAACCACTATACCAAGATTAATACTACCAAAACAACAATATACAAACATCTAATAATAATGCCACATCATGGCCCCATATCACCACCATAAACGGTCTGAATAATACCATTGTACTGTTACTGAATGTAAACCGTTACACTAAAACCACTATTACCGCATTACAGTGCGGTCGTATAGTGGTAGAGAGCAGTGTACACAGACAGACATAAGTTATTACAGTGCAATTACATTTAGTGACTCACAGGTGACGTATTTTCTGATGAGTCGTTCTTTCTTTTCTTTCTTCATCCAGTCAAGACTGCCAAGAGGTCTTCTCCTGACCACAACTCATCCCTGTAGAATTTACCACACAAACATGTTAGACTCCAAACAGTGAAAGTGCCCCAAACCAACCAAAGGGCCCTCATTTGTGCCGCCAGTAGGTAGAAACACACCCCATATAGTAGCCATCACCCCCCCCCCCCAACCCAAAAAAAGGCAGGCATATAGGTAGATGCTCCTTTTAGGTAGATTAAACCCTAAAAATTAGTCAGATAAGTGGCAGAATTTTCCTATTCAGTAGGTAAAGTCCCCCTTCAGTATAGTGCCCTCCCAATAGGTAGCTATATAGTGCCCCCAATAAGTAATATAAAGACCCCTATACTGAAGGGTGACTTTACCTAATTAATGTGAAGAGTCTATCTTCTTATCTGACTCATTTTTACGGTCTAACCTACCTATAACCTTCACTAAACTTGTCACTACTTCCTCCACAGACATGTCTGCCCCTCACCTCCTGTCTCTTTCCCCCTCCTTGTAGATTGTAAGCCTTCGCGGGCAGGGTCCTCTCTCCCTCTGTCGTGCCAATTGTCATTATCCCTTATCACTGTACTCGTTTGACTTATGTAATGTATGTAACCCCCTCGAATGTACAGCGCCCTGGAATCAATGGCGCTTTAAAATAAATAATAATAATAATAATAATAATAATAAAAAGAGCAGAGGTAGGTTGGAATATAGGGTCTCCTCGGTAGGTATATAAATCTCCCCCACTAAGGTAGGTACATAGGGTTCCCTGTTAAATAGGTAGGTATGTAGGACCCTTTCTAGTAGGTAGGTACATAGGACCCCCCAGTAGGTAAGTAGGTACGTAGGACCCCCCCCCCAATAGGTAGGTGGTAATGTAGGGCCTCAAGTAGGTAGGTATATAGGGCCTACCATAGGTAAGTTGGTACATAGGTCCCCCAGCTGGAAGGTAGGTATATACTGTGCCCCAGTATGTAGGTAAGAGTAATAGGGCTCTCCTAGTGTATGTTTAG
>JAODAL010077784.1:0-13146 GCA_025379985.1 Phyllomedusa bahiana | reverse complement strand
AAAATTGTTTTTTTTTGGGGTATTTTTGCCAGAATTGGGAACGGGGAAAATATTTTAAAAAACCCCCGGAATTTTAAAAAGAAAAAAATTTGGTTTTGGGGGAATTATTTTTTAAATTTTTAATTTTGGGTTTTAAAGGAAAAAACTTTTTATTTTTTTCCAGGGTAGTCCCAAAGGTATAGGGGTTCATTTTTTCCGATAATCAAGAAAGTTCAGTTTTTTTTAATTTAAAAAAGGGGAAAATATGGATTAACGGTTTTTTTCTTTTATTTGGGTTCTTTTTCTAACCAGGAGTTTTTTGAATACTATGGAATTTTGGGTTTGGGGGAAAAGGGGGGTTTTTGGGGGATTTTTTTTTTTTAGGTATTGGGTATTATTGTTTTGCAAACCTTTTTTTTTTTGGGGGTTTTAATTTTGTCCTTGGTATTTTTATTTTGTTGGGTTTTGGGGATTTTTTTGTTTTTTTTTTAATATTTTTAAAAATTTTTTTTTTCGGGTTTTTATTTTCCGGTGTTTTGTTTTAAATTTTTGGGTTATTTTTAAGTTTTCAAATTTTAATATTTTGGTTTTTTTTTTTTGGGGCCTTTTTATTTTTTTAAAAAAAGGGGACTTTTTGGGAAGAGGGTTTTTTAAGGTTTTTTTTTTTTAGGGGGAGCAAAACAAAGTAAAAATTTTTCAATTTAAAAAAAAGGGAAATTAAAAGAAACATTTTTACTTAACCAAATTTTTTTGGGGGTAAAAAAACCCCTTTTTTGGGGAAAAAATTATTATTAAATCACGTTTTCATACGGGGGCCCTTAGAATCTATATAAACACCCCCCCAATTAGACAAAAGTTTGAACCCCTTGGGTTGGTGGGTGGGAAAAACAAAACCTATAGAAGCTTGTAGGGACTTATGAAAATCTTTTTAAAAGGGAAGGAAATAAAAACTAAAAGGGTTCTTCCCCCATTAAAAAAATTGTTAAAAACAAGCATACAAAATTTAGGGGGATCCTGATTTTTACTAGGAGAGAAAAAAAGCCTACAAAATTCTATAAAAAAAATATCAGACAGGATTTAAAGGTACGGAAAACGCAAAAAAAATTTTAAAAGGGGACCTTCAAAAAATTTAAAGGGAAAGGGGAGAGCATTTCAATTTTCAAAAAATTAAATTTTTTTTTCCTTTTTTCCCCCCAAAAGAAGTAGGGGTCATCTGACGCAGGGTCTTCAGATACCAATTCACAAACAATTGAAAGATCAAGGGGAAGAAACAAGGGGGGGATTTGAACAAAGAAATGGGGCCCCCCGGCCGGGAACCGGGGGAGGAAGGGGGAGTAATAGGGGATTATTTTCCCTCCTCACCCTTTGGAAACCCCAATACCCCCCCTTTTTTTGGGGGTTTGGGAGGGGGGGCCCCCGAAACCCGGCTGAGACACCGCCCGAAACAAATGATATCAAAATTCAACATAAAAAAAATTAAAACCCTCACGAAGGCAATTGGTAAAAAAGAACAAACAGATTCAAAAGGGGGCCCCTGACTTTTGGGGCCTTACCCCCCAAGTTTAGTGATTTTTCATGGACTAAAGTTTTACATCTATTTGTGCGAAAGCCCCAAGTGGCAAAAATTTTTTTTAAAATCAAGATGATTTTGGGAATCCCCAGCAAATTGGGTTTTTACGACACAGGATCTAGAGGGATACGTATTTTGGGTTTGTCCCTTATGGAGGGGGAAAGGGGAAAAAATGAGGGGAGGGCCCAAACTAAATTAAAAACCCAAAAGTAGGGGAAATGCCCGGGGTCAGTTGGATACAGGGTTTGAAATTGATTTATTTTTGCAAATAGTCTAAAAAAGAATTTCGTGATCTGGGGGGGAACAGGGGTTTACCTTTTCATAATAATCTCGTGAGAGGAATTAAAGGCATTGTCAGCACGGGGAAAGGGGGAAAAAAGTTAAATAATCATAAAAACCCCCCGAAAAGGGGGGGGAAAATTTATATTTAAAATATTAAATCTATGTATAAAAAATTTGTGCAACGTCTTCAAAAGGGAAAAAGGGCCCCATTAAAATTATTTTCCCTTCCCAATTTTCCAACAACAACCTTTATCAGGGGAGTAAAAAGGGGTTTATTTGGGAGGGCTTAGAGCCCGGGCCTGATATAAAAAACAAAAATTTTAAAATTTTAATGATGCCCCCCAAATTTCCCCAAAAATCCCAACATTTACTCGATTCCTAAGATCAAAAGGGTTTTTACCCCGCAAAAAGGGGCAGCCCAATAGTTTTCGGGTTTTTGGATAAAATTAACGCAAAAATGGGGGAAATTCTATATAGATAACATTTTGGGCGGGAAATTTTTTTAACCACCACTCCCATCTTACTTAAGGGGACATTCTGACTTTTGGAAAGATTGGACGGGATTACGTTGCTAAGAAGTATATTGGGTCAAATGGGTTGTAGAAAGCTTATATATTTAATTTTCCCCACATGAAAACGGTACCCCGGGGCAGTAGAATATTTTTTGTCTAAAAGAAGTATAAAAATTCCAGGCTCAAAAATGCTTTTTCATCAAATTACTTGATTTTGTGCTAAAAACAAATTATTTTGTCTTTTGCAAAAAGACCTTCCACCAGCTCAGGGGCACCGCAAAGGGGAGCCCCTTGCGCTCCAATATGCCAAAACTGTTCCTGGGTTTGGGGGGGGCCACCCTTGGGGGGCTCAAGGCCCGGGGATGATCAATGGCCCCCCCCCCGATTTTATTCTGGGGGAGGTTAAAATTGGGTGGGCCCTCATCATCCCATGGGAAAGGGACAAGGGGGTCCCCTTTTAGGGGGTTTGTTTTCACCCAACTTAACAAAAACAAAATCGGTATGCATTTTTACAAATTTTTAAAAGCAGGAAAAATGGGTTACCCTTCTTGGATGTCCTTATATTAAAAGATCCCCAAATTGGGAAAATCCCTTTCAGATTGTTTAGGAAACCTACAGCAAAAAAAAAAGCCCGTTACCCCTGGGGAAGTTAAACCCCTCCTTTGCCCCCGTAGGAGAGGAATTTCCCAAGGGGCAATTTTTGAGAGTTTTAAAAGGGAAATTTCTCCAGAGATGAGGGGCTTTAGGAGACGTCAGGTATTTTTAAAAGAGAGATTTTTAATCGGGATATCCCTCATAAGTCCTTTAATCAGCTTTCAGGCATGGGACAAAAAAAAAGGGTAGGACAATTTCTACCCAAAATAAAACCCAAAAAATTAAGGGCAACAATAAGGGCGTATTGTTTTCAAAATTTTGACGGGCAGAAATTAGAAGTGGTTTAATTTTCCCTTTAAAAAAAACTGGGGAATTTTTAAAGTTTTGGGTCAGGGGCCTAAAAGGTTAAACTTCCTTCAACCCCTTTGGAAAAATTTTCGGAGGGGTAGTTCTATCAAGGATTTGGGGAATGATAAAAAGTTTATACATCAACCCCCTTCTCAAGGGACGTGGCCCGGAAAAAAAGGGGATTGGTTGTTTAAATGTGGGCAGAGATGGGGTAGCCTGCCCAAATTATTACAAAATAAAACCTTCACCCAAATGCCCTAATGGAAAAAAAAATTTTTCATTTTGAATTTTTCCAACTTTAGGACGAAGGGGGTAGTTTTCTTTTGTTTTAGCCCCCCGCCCCCCTTAATATATTGGAAAAAAAAAGGAGAAAAATTCAAAAGAAGGGGGGGGGAGAAAAAAACTGGGTGATTTACGAAATTAGGAGAGACACGCCAGTAGCTTCCCACATTTTGTGGGAACATCATAATTTGGGGAATGGGAATCTCTGCGTTTTTTGTTTTTAGAGGTTGTAAGACCATCCCCCGAGGAGGGGGGTGGATAGACGAAATTTTATGAAAAAGGCCCCCAAAAAATTTACCGTATTTGGGTTCTGGTTTTTTCCAAAGGGCCCTTAATGAGACTTTTTCAATTTGGTTTTTCTTTATTGAATTTGACTCTGCTTTGGGCCCGTTCACTCTGCTTGTTTGTTCGCACTTCATAGGGCCCCTATTGGGTGGGGGCAGTTTGATCTGAAACCTTAGATTGTATCAGCACCATTTTATTAAATTTTTCCCCTTTTATTCATGATTAACCCACAGTTGATAATTAAGTCCCGTGAGGACAGTGAGTTTGTTTTCCCCAAATTTTTTTTCCCGTATTAAGCCCCTTTTTTAAACCCTTGGGATGTGGTTGTTTTTGGCAATTGCTTGGGGAAAAAATTTAGACTAAGACGAAAACGTCCGTCACCCAAACGCTTGGGTATCAATTTTTTTACCTTTTCAGTATTTGGGGTTATGTGGGGAAACGAAATGACTGCCAAAGGGTTATTTGGGGCTGCCGTTGTGGCGTGTATTTGGTCAGGCAAGTATTTTGAGCTCCCAGTGAAGGGTCGAGCTGTGGGTTTTAAAAGTACAGTGACGATCCCCGGCGCCCCTACCCCGGGAAATTACTTTTATCTTCTTTCCAGACATGCGCGTGAAAATTTTTAGAAAAGCCGGGGGGCCCGCATGGTCTGGGTGGTTCTCAGACATGCCCCCAAATGGCAAATCCCGGGGCCAAAATAACCCGGAAAAAAGACATGGGGTTTTTTTCTTCCGGCTTCGCAGTCCAATATCCCGGGAAAGCCCCGGGGAAATCAGCCTTTAGAGGAACCCCCGGGAATTTGGTATAAAGTAAAATATACCAATTCGGAAAAAAATTTGGGGCTTATCTGGTTTTACTTTTTAGGGGGCCCTTGGAGGCATTTAAGGGAAGCAGAGGGCGATTTGCTTGTTCCCTCTTATTTCCCGGGGGCCGCTTTCCCAAAAGGAAACTGGGGGGGAGTATCATTTTCCATAAATTTTCAGCAAACTTTGCTAAATATCAGCTCCCATTGGAATTTTTTTAAAAGGAGGAAAAATGTATTCAAGAAAGGGTTTTTATATGGTTGTTATAGGGGTTTAAACTTTTTCCCAAACGAGAGGTTTTTTTAATCCCCTGATTTAACCCTTAAAAAATTTTTTCGGGGGGAAAAGCGTTGGGGATAGCTGGGGTTTAAGGTGGGTTTTTAACGTATGTGGGATAGCGGGGGTTTTTAAAGGGGTTTTTAACCCTAATGAGTGATATTTCTGTCATAAAAGCGGGGGGCCCTTTCCCTTTTTGGGGCGATTTTTCTCCCCTGACGGTTTTACCACCCGGGATGCTGTTATTTAGGTTTTTAGAGGGGAATTTATAGGGGGTCTATAATTTTATTAAATTTTTGATTGTCTAGTTAAAAAATTATGTTTTTTAAAAGGGGAAATTTTTTATTTTCAGTGGGTATAATGATTTAAATCCTCCGTTCATATAGAAATTTTCAGAATTTTTTCTTTTTTCCAGGTTTTTGGGATATATGAAAAATTTTAAGCTTTTAAAAATTTAGAAATTTTTGAAAAAAAAAAATTTTTTTAAATTTTTAAAAGCCTTATTTCTAAAAAAAATTGTGAATCCCCCTGTGGGGTCTTTTACTCAATGCACCCGGGGTATATTTTATTTAAGGGGTGTGTTTCCAATATGCGGTTATTTAGGGGTGTTTATTAAGTTTTAGCACCTTAGGGAGTCCCAAACCTGAAATGGCGCCTAAATAAAATCGTATTGAAAATGAGACCCAGAGTTATAATAGGTGCTCCTCCTATTCTGGGGCTTTTGGGTGAGGCAAATAATGCACTAGGGCCACATATGGGATATCTCTAAAAACGGCAGACCTGGGGGAATTGATATTAAGTTGCATTTACCTAGTCACATTTACCGTATTCCAGTGAATAATGGATAAATATTGAAAATCTGCAAAAAAAGTGAAATTTTGAAATTTCACCTCCACTTTGCTTTAATTTCTGTGAAATATCTGAAGGGTTATCAAACTTCCTAAATAGTGTTGTAAATATGTTAAGGGGTCTAGTTTCTCAGATGGCATCACTTATGGGGGTATCTAACATGCAGGCCCCTCAAAGCCACGTCAGAACTGGAGTGGTCCCTAAAAAAAAATGTATATTGCAAATTTTCTTGAAAATGTGAGAAATTACTACTAAATTTCTAAGCCCTCTGTCGTAAAAAAAAAAAAAAAAAGACATTTAAAAAATTATGCCAACCTATAGTGGACATATGGTAGATGCTAGTTATAAACTATTTTGTGGTGAATAATTATCTGTTTTGCACGCAGAAATTTTGCAACTTTCAAAATCGCAAATTTTTCCAAATTTTCATGAAATTTTGATATTTTTCACAAACAAACAAGGATTGTATGGATAAAAATTTCTTACTAACTTAAAGCACAATGTGTCACGAGAAAACAATCTCTGAATCACATGGATAGGTGAAAGTGTCAAAAAGTTATTCTCACATAAATTGACATGTCAGATTTCAAAAATAGGGCTGTGTCAGGAAGGTCAAAACAGGCTGGGTCCTTAAGGGGTTAATTGAAAGAAAGATCTGAACATCTTGTTTTCAAATACCTTTACACTTTATCACATAAGCTCTCGATCAGTATTAGAATTCGGGAAGCTGGATTTAAGATCCTCTCCTACTTGTATAGGGTCTTCTTCAAGCTACACTTATTGAAGCCTTTCATCTCTACTCCTGTGGTGGAGGTGTCAGACTGGGGTTGGAGTACTTCTTCATAAATTTTGTGACTCTTGGAAAACTTTTGGTAAAAGGTCATGACTAGAGATGGGCGAATTGAGTCTAACGAAGTGGAATGCGTTTAGAATTTCAGGAAAACTTCAATTCTGAACGAAGTCGAAGTTTGGGGTTATTCGCGGGAACGAAGCGTGTTTTTAATTGATAAAATGGCTGCGAGCACATGGCGTTACATGGGGGAAAGAAGTCTGGGAGGAAGAAAAGCGTAGCCTAAATGACATGAGCAGAGATGAAGCCAATCAGAGAGCAGTGGGATTCTGTGACGTCACCGCACTATATAAGTCCGGATGCAAAGCTGGCAGTTCACACTGCTCTCACTGTGCTGTGAAGCTGCTGCTGCTCATGATATCTCATACTAAAGAACTCACTTTTATACAGCGATTTTGGGGGGGGTGTCACAGCTTGTCTCAGAGACTGCTTCTCTTACGTTCTAATTCTGATTTTGGGGTGTATTGGAATTGAAGTCCAGTGTGCGTCCAAATCAGCTGCATATACATTTTAATGCTATCTGCTCAGTTCTTGAGCACATTGAATACCCAAGGGTTATCTAAGCCTGTTGCTGTTGTATTCAGTAAAAGAAACAGCGTTTTTACAATCCAAATACCACTTCATTTTTGGTTGCTCATTTCTTTTGCGCAATTTAGATCCAGGGGTTAATTAAGCGTTGTTCTGCTGTTGTGGTCACTAAAAGAAACTGTGTTTTTCAACGCCAAAGAAGAAATTTTGGCTGCAGCATAATTCATATCCGAAGGTTAATTACGAGTTTTTCTGTTGTGTTCCGTAAAATACATGCCGTTTTAACACGCTACTGTAACGGATATGGTAGTGGATCCTCTGAACCACCACATGCGATGGTGTAAGCCACGCCAGGGAGCAGAGTCTAAATAGGTCCAGTTTTCACCAGAGCCCGCCGTAAAGCGGGATGGATTTGCTGCGGCGGATTACTACCAAGTCGCTACCCCTGATGTGACTTGCTTGCGGTGGCAGCGCGGTATAGAATCGTGAAGCAGGCTCGTAGTCGGGGACAGGCAGGTGGTCAGTGCAGGTGGCAGTGGTTCGTAGTCGGGGACAGGCAGAGGGTCAAGACAGGTGGCAATGGTTCGTGGTCAAGGGACGGAGGCAGAAGGTAGGGTAACAAGTAGACGAACAAGACACTCAGGAACGCTTCCAAACTAGGCACAGGGCACTATCGATTCGGCAAGGTGCTAAGGAAGGGGCAGAGCTTAAATATGGTCAGCGCCCGGTGAGACCAATCAGCGGCGCGCTGTCCCTTTAAATTTTCCTGTAGTGCCCAGCATGCATCCGGCCGGCAGCAGGAGCGCGTCGGGACGGAAACAGGAGCGTGGCGAGTTAAGTGGGACACAGAGCTGCCGGGGTGTCCGCAGCCCGAGTCCCGCGCTGGGGCAGTGCGGGTGTGCCTGCAACCAGACACGGGGTTCACAGGGACACCCGTATCAGCTACAAAGCTGGTAATTGTTGGCAGCACATTTCTTTTGCGAAATTTAAATACAATTATTAAATACGTATTTTTCTGCAGTTGTATTCAGTAAAAGAAATGTTGCTTTTCACCGCCAAAGAAGAAATTTTAGCTGTAGCATAATTCATATCCGAAGGTTAATTACGAGTTTTTCTGTTGTTGTGTTCCATAAAATACACGCCGTTTTAACACGCTACAAAGCTGGTTATTGTTGGCAGCACATTTTTTTTTGCGCAATTTACATCCAAGGGTTAACTAAGTATTTTTCTGCAGTTGTACTCAGTAAAAGAAACGTTGTTTTTCACCGCCAAAGAAGAAATTTTGGCTGTAGCATAATTCATATCCGAAGGTTAATTAAGCCTGTTTGTGCTTTTATATTCAATAAAATACACTGTTTTTAAACGGCACATACAAGTCAATTTTTCCTGCCCATTTGTGGAGCGCAATTTATATCCAAGGGTTACCCCAGCTTGTTAGTGGGTTCATTTGGAGTCAAATACAGGGTGTGTATTTATCATATACAGATATCTTCATTAAACAGAGTCTGTACATTTTAGAACAAACAGTATGTCAGAGAGAGAGAGGTGTCAGGCTCTTCACATGCGAGTGGCAGTGGCACAAAAATTCCTGGAGCAGGCACAGGTCATCGCACAGCAAGGGGATGTCGCAGCAGGGGTCACTCGGTGAGGCCAGAACTGCCGCTGTCATCTAGCGGCCGTGTGTTGTTCAGCAACCCAACCCCTAGTTGACATAGCCCGGGAGCGGGTCAGCGGCCCTCACCTGTCCCATCCGGTTCCCTCAGCCAGAGATCTACTATGTGGTCTGGGCTCTGCGCCACTATACAGCGAGGACGAACAATTTGAGGACAGTCAGCAGCTACTTGGCAACGAAGAGGTGGGGCAGACACCCCATGCTTCTTGTAGTGTTGATGTGGAGAGTGGAATGGGAGGTTTCTTGGCGAGCGGTAAGCCTCTTTATAACAAGACCGTTGAGGAGGTCAGCAGTGACAATCAAACACTCATGAAGTATAAACGTGATGCCTTGAATCCAGTTTCTGCATTACACCAGTTTGTTCAAATGCATCGTATGGAACTTGAACTGGAGGAGACCATAACTACAGGAAATGTTTTAGGTGCTTATTTTGCATTCTGTGCCATTGTTGGTTAAATTCAGTGCAAAACTGGAATGGGGCAGAACAAAAAAAGAAGCAAAAGACAAAGCTGCAAAACTGGCTTTGTATGAAAAAGGGGAGGCCCTCCCCTGTTAATGGTGGAAAAAGGGGAGGCCCTCCCCTGTTAATGGTGGAATAAGGGGAGGCCCTCCCCGTTACCTGTTCATCAATTTTCCCCTGTTCAATAATTTCCCCCTGTTAATATATTTATTCCTGTTCATCAATTTCCCCCTGTTCAATAATTCCCCCTGTTAATATATTTATTCCTGTTCAATAATTTCCCTTTGTTAATATATTTATTCCTGTTCATCAATTTCCCCTTGTTCAATAATTTCTCCCTGTTAATATATTTATTCCTGTTCAATAAATTTCCCCCTGTTAATATATTTATTCCTGTTCATCAATTTCCCCCTGTTAATATATTTATTCCTGTTCATCAATTTCCCCTGTTCATCAGTTCCTGTCTGCCCGTGTACCCGACCTTTCTGCTACGTTACCTGACCTCGAATCTCCGCCGCCTGCCCTGTTGGCCTGAACTTTTACTACGAGTTTCGTCTTATGATTCGGTACCTGGCTGTGCCTCGGCTGCCACCGCAAGCTAGTCGCGCCAGGGATAGCGACCTGGTAGGACTCCCACTGCAGAAAGTCCATCCTGCCTTGCGGCGGGCTCTGCTGAAAACCGGGACCTACTTAGACCCCGCTCCCTGGCGTGGCCTCTGCCACCTCTTGCGGTGGTCCAGAGGAGCCACAATCCGTGTCGTTACAGTGGCTGAAGTGAATGTCAAGTTTCCTGCCCACTTCTTTGAATGGTGCAGAGTCCACCACTTGAAAAGAGAGGGACTGCAGTACCACCAATTTGGACATGAGCATGGTCAGCTTCTGCACTTAGGGATGGTTAGACGCATACTGCTGTCTCTTGGCAATCGTCTCGGTGAATGACAGCTGGCCCCATGAGTGCCGAGGAGTAGAAGTATCTGGACCGGTAGATGATGTAATAGACAGGGAGTTGTCTTTGGCAGAGGTGGTGAAGCCTTGACTGCCTTAAATGGGAGGCGTGCCACTGGGTGTAACAGCTGTTGGAACAGGATGGACCACCACATCTGAAACACGTATGGTGACACTGCATGATGTTGATGCAGGGTCGTGGTGCCAACGTTAGGTCCCTGGTCACGCTTTACTTTCTGCCCACAGATTCTACATATAGTTATGTTTAGAGATGGGCGAATTGATTCTAACGAAGTGGAATTTGTTTAGAATTTCAGGAAAACTTTGGTTCGGAATGAAGTCAAACTTTGGGGTACTTCGGGTGAACGAAGTGTGCTTTTGATTGATAAAATGGCTGCGAGCACATGGCGCTACATGGGGCAAAGCACTCTGGGAGGAAGAAGGGCATAGCCTGCATGACATGTGCAGAGGTGAAGCCAATCAGAGACCGGCGGGATTCTGTGACGTCACCGCACTATATAAGTCCGGGCGCGACGCTGGGAGCTCATACCGCTCTCACTGTACTGATCAGGGAAGGTGCTGCCGCGGCTGATAGCTCTTACTGAAGAATTGCTATATAAAAATCGATTTCTGTGGGGTGTCTCAGCTTGTCTCAGAGACTGTTCTCTTAATGTTCTATTTCAAATTTTTTGGGGTATTGGATCTGAAATCCAGTGTGCGTCCACTGCAGCTGCATATACATTTTAATGCTATCTGCTCACAGCACATTCAATATCCAAGTGGGATCTAAGCCAGTTCCTGTTCTATTCATTTAAAGAAACAGCGTTTTTACAATACAAATATCAATTCATTTTTGGCTGCTCAATTCTATTGTGCAATTTACATCCAGGGGTTAATTAAGCGTTGTTTTGCTGGTGTGCTGACCCCAAGAAACCGTATTTTTTCAACGCAAAATATATACAATTTTTCCTGTAGCCTAATTCACAAGCAAAGGTTAATTACAACTGTATCTCTTGTTGTGTGGCGTAGAAAACACGCAATTGTAACACGCTACAAAGCTACTATTTTGTGCGGCTCAATTCTTTGGCGCAATTTACATCGAGGGGTTAATTAAGCGTTGTTTTGCTGGTGTGCTGACCCCAAGAAACCGTCTTTTTCAATGCCAAAATATATAAATTTTTCCTGTAGCCTAATTCACAAGCAAAGGTTAATTACAACTGTATCTCTTGTTGTGTGGCGTAGAAAACACGCAATTGTAACAAGATACAAAGCTACTAGTTTGTGCGGCTCAATTCTTTGGCGCAATTTACATCCAGGGGTTAAGCGTTGTTTTGCTGGTGTGCTGACAAAAATAAACCGTCTTTTTCAACGCCAAAATATATACATTTTTCCTGTAGCCTAATTCATGTCCGAAGGTTAATTAAGCCTGTTTGTGCTTTTACAATTAGTAAAACACACTGTTTTTAAACGGCACATACAAGTCAATTTTTCCTGCCCATTTGTGGAGCGCAATTTATATCCAAGGGTTACCCAAGCTTGTTACTGGGTTCATTTGGAGTCAAATACAGGGTGTGTATTTATCATATACAGATATCTTCATTAAACAGAGTCTGTACATTTTAGAACAAACAGTATGTCAGAGAGAGAGAGGTGTCAGGCTCTTCACATGCGAGTGGCAGTGGCACAAAAATTCCTGGAGCAGGCACAAGTCATCGCACAGCAAGGGGATGTCGCAGCAGGGGTCACTCGGTGAGGCCAGAACTGCCACTGTCATCTAGCGGCCGTGTGTTGTTCAGCAACCCAACCCCTAGTTGACATAGCCCGGGAGCGGGTCAGCGGCCCTCACCTGTCCCATCCGGTTCCCTTAGCCAGAGATCTACTATGTGGTCTGGGCTCTGCGCCACTATACAGCGAGGACGAACAATTTGAGGACAGTCAGCAGCTACTTGGCAACGAAGAGGTGGGGCAGACACCCCATGCTTCTTGTAGTGTTGATGTGGAGAGTGGAATGGGAGGTTTCTTGGCGAGCGGTAAGCCTCTTTATAACAAGACCGTTGAGGAGGACAGCAGTGACAATCAAACACTCATGAAGTATAAACGTGGTGCCTTGAATCCAGTTTCTGCATTACACCAGTTTGTTCAAATGCATCGTATGGAACTTGAACTGGAGGAGACCATAACTACAGGAAATGTTTTAGGTGCTTATTTTGCATTCTGTGCCATTGTTGGTTGAATTCAGTACAAAACTGGAATGGGGCAGAACAAAAAAAGAAGCAAAAGATAAAGCTGAAAAAATCGCTTTGTATGAAAAAGGGAGGCCCTCCCCTGTTAATGGTGGAAAAAGGGGAGGCCCTCCCTGTTTATGGTGGAAAAAGGGGAGGCCCTCCCTTTTACTGTTCATCAATTTCCCCTTGTTCAATAATTTCCCCTTGTTAATAATTTATTCCTGTTCATCAATTTCCCCCTGTTCAAAATTCCCCTGTTAATATATTTATTCCATGTTCATTAATTTCCCTTTGTTAATATATTTATTCCTGTTCATCAATTTCCCCTTGTTCAATAATTTCTCTCTGTTAATATATTTATTCCTGTTCATAAATTTCCCCCTGTTAATATATTTATTCATGTTCATCAATTTCCCCCTGTTAATATATTTATTCCTGTTCATCAATTTCCCCCTGTTCATCAGTTCCTGTCTGCCCGTATACCCGACCTTTCTGCTAAGTTACCTGACCTCGAATCTCCGCCGCCTGCCCTGTTGGCCTGAGCTTGTACTACGAGTTTCTTCTTATGATTCGGTACCTGGCTGTGCCTCGGCTGCACCGCAAGATAGTCGCCCGGGATAGCGACCTGGTAGGACTCCCCCTGCAGAAAGTCATCCGCCTTGCGGCGGGTCGGTGAAAAAAAAAGGACC
>JAODAL010077783.1:0-13146 GCA_025379985.1 Phyllomedusa bahiana | reverse complement strand
TCATGGGGCGACCGAGTAACTATCCCAGGGCATGTGCCTGACCAAAACCAAGCAGGGGAGGCTGTCTGGTCAGGGCATGCCGGTTTCTCTTGCCACTTTAAGCGTCCGGTGCTTTCAGAACCCCGTTCCATGTCCCATTGCCTCAGCGGGTTTGTCCCCGTGGCAACAGGGGTCGTCCCCCTATCCATATAGACAGTCTTCTTCGTTTTCTTGGCCCCCTTTTTTTTCCCCAGCTTTCCCTTTTTTCTTCAAGTGGATTGTTCCTGCTCTTGGCCAGCAGTCCCCTTGCGGGGGGGTTTTGTAAGTTTCCTCCCCCACCACTGACAGCTGACTTGCTTCCCTTTCTCCTCCTGCGGCCTGTGTGGTGCTTGGTCAGCAAGTGGTTTCGTCTTCTGTTTTTAGTTCCATGTCCTTGATTTTCAGTAAAACCCCTGCCGTGGCAAGCAGCGTGCATCCATCAGGTAATGGCTTCCCCTTTTCCTGGGGTTCCGCACCGGAGAAATCCTCGTGCTTTAAAAATAGGTCCACAGTCATGGGCGCCCCCGAAGGTATCTTGATCCGTTATAGTTCGCCATTTTGCCCTCTTTCCAAACGTCTGCTCCCGTTTTTCGGGGGCTGATTTTGCAAGGGAGGACTTCTTCCCTTCCAAAAATGCGAGTGATGTGCTCACAGAATCCCCATGTGAAACACCCTGATGTCTGCAAATTGGATCCACCCAAAAAAGAACCAGTTCGGTTTCAAAGAGGGTTAACATCTTCATCTTTTCTAAGAAATTTCATGGCTTTTTCAGTGCACCGGATTCTTCCGATTCTTCTTTCCTCATTCCCCCCCTTGGGGAAAAGGGGAAGTAAGGTGGCTGGATGAAAAACAACAGCGGAAGAGTGATTATCGGGGCAGGAGGAGAGAAATGAACCCCTGAAGCTGCTGAGAGATGTCGCGTGGAGAATGGCGGAGATGTCAAATGGACCCAGAAGATGAGGGAGTGTCCGACTCGAAAAATTGCTGTCTTGCCCAGCAGCACTTGGGCTGCGCTACACCCTGTAAAGGGAAAGGCCCTCCCTTGCGCTTGGCCAGTCTTGCGAGTAGTACCCCAGCTGGTCTGTTTGGCCCTAATGGGCCTGCAGTGAATCCCCAGGGCATGTCCTTCATTTTCCCGTCACAGGCTTGGGTCTTTGATGTCTGGGATCCTGGGGCACGGGGCACTGGCAATAGTTTCTTCAGTTCGGGAAGGACTCTAAGCTCTTATCAAAGTGGAAAGGGAGTTGTCTTATGCCTCATACCGAATTTGCAAAGGGTGGATATCCCTGTTATGGATGCTGGGTTCGGGAAATGGAAAATCGGGAAACGGGGGCCCGAGTATTCTTTGGTGTTCCCCCTCTTCTTGTTTGGGGGGGCCAGGGTCTGCTCTGTTGCGTTAAAAGAAAGTAAGCTGGTCTTGGTTTGTGGCTCCGGGTCCTCTATGTGTCGGCCCCCTCAAGGACGGTTTTTTTCCCCCACATACCCCGAGGCGATTGTCTCGATCCCTTTTTGAACTGAAGCCCACTCTCTTGGTAAGTTTGTACTCAGGCCGAACCTCTTCCCCGTTTCCCTCATGGGTTCCAGGGCCACCCCACAAAAGGACTGGTCAACTCCGGCTGTGGTTCTCAAAGGAAAAAACCCTAAATCAGGAACATTGAGTTATCCGGCATGATATTTCCCACTGTTTCCCCTTTTTCCTGAGTGAATTTGTCGTGAAAATGCCTGATCTGAAAGTCTGCCCCCAGCCCATTTTTTTAGCTTTTTCAAAACTTTTAAAACCTGGGGCGCAGTGCCCTACCCATATTAAGGCTTGAAGGGATTTGGCCCAAGGGCCCGTTGAACCCCCGCTTTAACCTCTGCAAAGACCATAAAACTTTGTAGTGTTGGTAGTTCTTCAATCTGGACTATATTCCTGTAAAAGGGATAGGTTGTTTTAGGGTTCGGCAATTCACCTGTTAAAACAGAGGTTGCTTTGGGGGGAATGTAAAATAAATTTTTCGGGGCCTTTACTTCCCCCCTTGCTGGGGGGTGAGATAAGGGGGTCTGCCTAGTCAATTCCTGACCCCTTTCCCTGGTCGTGACGCTCCTCAAATGTCCCCTTCCCGGGGTGTGCTATGCGTGGGCCACTGGGTGTGGCTTCCCGCGCAGCAAGCCCCACTATTTGCCTGACTTGTCGTATGGCTCAATGCTGTTCTTCTCCTCCTTGTATCCTATGTGTTGAGCCCCCCCCCCCCTGTATTCTTCTGCTCCCAGTACCCCGAGGTTCCCACTGTAGGGTGGGGTGGGGTGGGCGATTTTTCCCCCTATCTGCGTCAAAATGGACATACAGATATGTTCCCCATCTTTGGGCCAGGAAATGAAGTGGGGACCCAGGAAGGGGTGGGTATTAACCCCGAAGGAAAAGGGGGTGACATCCTAATGGGAGCAGGGCGGGGGGGGGGTGGAAGTGACATGGAAGGGGGGGGGCAGCTGGCGCTAAAAGGGTTTAGGTTTGGGTGTACTGGGAGGGGGTGGAGGTAGGTGTGGTTCGGGGCAGGGTGATTGTGTCACAGGGGGGGTGTTTCTAGGGCCCGTTCCTTCTTTTACGCATTCTGTCTAACCCCTGATTGCTTCCCCCCCCAAGAAAAGTCCCTCCCCCATTACGGGTGTCGGCACGTGTCCACTTTCCTTTTTTTTCCTTTTTTTCAGAAATTTCTGGGGGGTGAACACAGGGACTGCCCCCCGAGCCCCACCCTTCTTTTTGCATTTCCCTTGTTACACTGAAAACCAGGATTCATATCAACAAACATTCCAAAACCCTTCAATCTACCTCGTTTTGTATAAACCCCTCAGCATTTTTCTTCCTTTTTCAAATGTTTTTTGGAGGTCATAAATCACCTTCAGCTACTTAAAAATTTTAAATACTTCCTTACTTTTCCTATAAAAATGAGACTCTTATTAACTTCTTAATTTCCCCTCTAAAACGCAGATGGCGTGTGCACAAAACCACATACCAAAACTTTTCTTGTTCTTTGTTTTACCATCACTTTTTTACATTTTCAGGAATAGCCCGACAAAACTTGTACGAACGTGTAGAAACCCGTTTAGGCCCCCCCCGTGCTCAGCTTTTTTTAAAACCAAAGAAAAAGCTTAATTCATGTTTCCCCACCATCAATGAATTCCAATTTTCACAAGATGTTTTTTCTCCCCCCAAGCCAGCTTTCCCGTTCCTACCGCGAAGAGACTCAGAACTCCCCTGTTTTTCCCCAGGGAGTTTCTAAATCACTAAGCGCCTCTAGGGCTTTCCGCCCCGGTGATTTCAGTGATTAAACCTTGTTTTCCCCAGCTTTGTTTCAATAGTTTCAAAACATTCAATACAATAAAACAAAAAAAATACCCCCAAGGGTTAAATGTGACAGGTCTTTGGGTTCAATGCAGGGGCCCCGACACCGTTCCTGTCGCGTGACCTAACAACAAACGAATGAAACATAGTACAGAGCCGCTAGACAAACGGTTTTGCCCCATAGCAAGTATGAACCTAAAATTCCCGGGAAAATATTCAGAAAAGTGATGGGCCTTTATCTTCATCTGCGTCGCCCGTGAAGCTGCACCAGTTCTTTTTTGGTTGTAAATAATCCAAGCCCATCTCCACTTTTCAAGGCGACATTGAATGGGAAATAGCCCAAAAGGCCTATTCTGTCCTTGTGGGGGGCCAAATTATCTTAAAAATAATAAAAAAGGTGCACCCAGGAAAAAAAATCACAACATGCTTGTGTTTGAAAGTGCTTTCTGATTTTATTCACAAAAATAGTGTTTTTTTTTTACCCCTTTTGCAAAATTTGTAGGAAAAAGGGATCACATGTAGCTGTCTGTGGGGTTTTATTGGCACGTTGTTATCTATAGACCACTCCTCACAGCTTCAGGAATGTTAAACAAGGGTGTAAAATTTTGATAGGCGCCCTTTTGATTACATGCGACTGTACAAAAAAAATTTTTGACAAAAAGTTTAAAATACAGCTTTTAAATGCTGTTTATATAGGTATGTCCTATTTTATTATTTTATGTTTTTTGTTTTATTAATAAAAAACTTAAAATGTGACACAAAGGTTAACATATTTTAAACCTTTGTCCCCATCCCCAACCCTTTGGGCAGCATTTTTTTGTGTCGTAGTTGGGAACATATCAAAAAACCCCTTATATTAACCCCTATTTTTTATTTATATATTATAACCCCTTTTTACTACATATAACCCATATACACGAGTTAGTTTCCCTCTATCATATAACCCTTTTTATCAAGAGCTCAGCTTTTCCCTATCATATAACCCTATAATTTAGGGAGTCAGCTCCCCTTTTCTATATTTAAACCCCCATATACACAGAGCTCAGCTTCTTCCCTTCATTAACCCTATATATCACAGAGCTCAGTTTTCCCATTTAAACCCTATATTACAGAGCCGGTCTTGTCTCAAAACCCTATTTATCACAGACTCGCTCTTCCTTATCATATAACCTATATTTTCAGAGCTCAGTCCTCTCCTCTATCATATAACCTATATACACGGGCTCAGCTCCTCTCCCTATATAAATTCCTATACGTAATTACAGATCCCTTTTCCTCTACTATAACCCAAATTATACAGAGCCCCTCCCCTCTATATATCCCCTATTATAATAGCTCAGCTTCTTCCTCTATCATATAACCATAATATCCACAGAGTTTCAGCTTCTCTCCCTCTATCATATAACCCTATATATCACAGAGCTCGGCCTCTCTCGTCTCTCATATAACCCTATATATCACAGAGCTCAGCTTCTCTCCTCTATCATATAACCCTATATATCACAGAGCTCAGCTCCTCTCCTCTATCATATAACCCTATATATCACGGAGCTCAGCTCCTCTCCCTCTATCATACAATCCTATACTGTATATTACAGATCTCAGCTTCTCTCCTCTATCATATAACCCTATATATCACAGAGCTCCTCTCCTCTATCATATAACCCTATATATCACAAAGCTCCTCTCCTCTATCATGTAACCCTATATATCACAGAGCTCAGCTTCTCTCTTTTATTATATAACCCTTTATATCACAGATCTAAGCCTCTCTCGTCTATCATATAACCTAATATATCTCAGAGCTCAGCTTCTCTTCTCTATCATATAACCCTATATATCACAGAGCTCAGCTTCTCCCCTCTATCATATAACCCTAAATATCACAGAGCTCAGCTTCTCTCTCTATCATATAACCCTATATATCACAGAGCTCAGCTTCTCTCTTTTATTATATAACCCTATATATCACAGAGCTCAGCTTCTCTCTTTTATTATATAACCCTATATTTCACAGAGCTCAGCTTCTCTCTCTATATCTCATCTTGCTCTGAAACCACCTGACTGGTTCCCTTCAAAGGGGTTTTCCCATCAAGCTGTTTCACTGAGCCTGCTTTTAAGGGTATGTTCACACGCGCCGCAATATACCAGGTGATTTGGTAGTCGCACTGATCAGTGCGTAATCACTGTGAATAATTGACATCTCACTTATCTCCCCGTGCGTACAATACGATTGTATTGTACGTATGGGGGGACGAGGCTAAATCCATAGTTCTCTATGAGAGCTATGGATTACCGTAATTGCGGGGCGCATTTTGCCGTGTATTAAGCGCAATAGGTGGTGAAATACGCCCGCAATTACGTGGCAAAATAAGCCATGTGAACATACCCTAACAGCCAGCTTCAGGCTCCTACTTCCTGATCAGGCTGTGCATGGTTCTAAAGCAGTGACTGGCTTATCAGCTCTGCTGTTTGTAGCTGAACCTGTTAGAGGGACATTGATGATGGAGGGGTTTCTATAGCAGGCCACAAGGCTACAGAGCTCTACACGGTAAAGGTTTGTGAATAAGAAAGATAAGCTCCTGTGCTGCTAATAAGACGCAGCAGAGAGTGACATCAGCATCCCGGCCAGGGCTGCTAGAGAAAAGAGAGATAGTCAGTAACCTAGGAAATCTTCTGTAATCAAGCAGGAGATAAGAACTGCTCTAACTCTGTAATGAAGCAAAATCAGAACAGCAATGTATTTGGTAATAATCTTTATTTACCTTTGCCTATATTTATGAAGCTAATAATTGTGGTGAGAATACCCCTTTAAGAGGAAGAAAGCATTTTTCTCTAATGAGTTACATTACAAAGTTTTTTTTCTCATTTTTGCTTACACTGTTGGTTTTGGAAAGTTGTGTTTATAATTGCAGGTACACTTAAATATTATAATGATGTAATAACAGATTAATCCAAAGGTTATGTTAAACATAAGAATAGTTATTGTACGACTACAGGATAACAATAGTTGTAATATTTGCCTAGACTTTTAGTTCATTCATAGTATTAGCTTTTCTCAATAACAGCAAGTATGGACTAATATCCCCCTGTCTAAATGACAGCCTTGATCAGATATTTTGAAAGAATGAGTTTTTCTGCTGCATTGCATTCTGAGTAATAAGCACTTCTCAAACTGATTGTTGTACCAAGGCAGCTCTGCATATGCAATGAACAAGCAGGGAATATGGAATAATTGTAAAGTCAGCAGTGGTGCATTATCCATGAGCATGTTTCATAAAACATGATATTGTATCATCATTTAATGATAAAACATCTTCAATTATAAAATAATATATTTGCTATATAAATAGCTTCATATTTAATTAAATTTAATATGTAATATACGTCATATAAAAATGGAAATATTATAATCATCATCTGACTTGAAATAGTATATCTATAATCATATGCTAATAATTCTCCCAAAAATTTCAAAGGTTTGACTAAAGCTCCATGAGTTTTTTTTGCATGGGGGAATAAAGCGCTTTCTTGCATCCTGTTTTTGGCGTGTGATGAATTTTCTGTTTTACATTTATATGTCAGAATTACATAAAACCTGAGATTAGGACGTTTGGATGAAATGTAAAATACAGAAGATGACTAAAATGCAGTAACACCTATTTCAATCAAGAACCAATATGTGTGACGCTACTGCCATCTAGTGGATTTTCATTTGTTTGCATATTCAAGTACAAGGCGCTGTAATAGGTGTTAGGCAATGAAGCCGCATTTTAGTATATATGCTTACCTTAATTACCATTGGGTTCTTAGGGGCTTGTGGTAGTAACATGAGCTCTAAAATGCTACCATATTATGGTACTAAGTTGTAAGCCAGGAGATCAGGAAGCCTCATTGTGTGCTGTGGGTTTGATTTGTCTCCTGATAGGCCATTAGCCTAATGACACGGTCAGCTGTCAGCTAGCTGCGAGCCGACTGGGCTCATTCACTTCTATGGGAACTCCTGAATATAACTAAGTGCACACACTATATTCAGAACTCCCATAGAAATGAATGAGGGAAACGGCCGCCAGTGCTGCCCTCCTCACTCTCATGCTCGGTCGGCTCGCAGCTAGCTGACAACTGACCGTGCCACTAGACTTTGCTTCGTGGGAACACCACTTTAATATGACATCCGTGGGGATGCAATGCTAGACGGCCCCACCATTCAGCTGCTAAAGGGAGCTGCTGCCTCTTTTATGTGTTTCTATTAGCACACCTGGGTGTTTGTAGCCACTGGGTAACGTATTGCAGCTATTTCCTATTCAGGTTTCTGAGACACATCTGCAATACTTAGCACAGGGCCGTATTTATAACTTGTGCTTCCTTAGGCACTTTCAATGCCTACTTTCCCTTTGGTGGGTCAGACTAAAGCTGACCATACCCTTTAGATACCTATCGGCCCAATGCTGGTTAGTGCAGCGGCATCACTAGGCCAAAGGTTGTTGCCCCAAATCCTATAGCACCAGCTTGGACTGGCCCACTGGGGAGCTGGTGAAACCCTTGGTGACCTTCAAGATGCGGTGCTAGATATGATGCACATACAGTTGAAGCTACAGCGGAGACATCTGCTCCCTATCCTGCTTATTACTCCTGTAGCCTGGCTACAGGAGGTCACATCTATAGGCCTCTGGCCTACAGAAGACAGAAAGCAGTGCAGTATAGTGACATCATCACACCTCGGTGATGACCATCCGTTCACCTGCCCCAGATGTTTTTGGACCCTAGCAAAAGCTCATTGTAAGTGATTATGTATTTTTACAGGTTTCCTCTTTGGATTATGTCGGACCAACGCTGGAGCCATTTTTTTTTAATAAGATGGAAAAAGAGGGATGTTGTCAGGAGTGTTTATTTAAATAAAGTGTGTTTTTTTCTACATTATTCTGTGTGTGTGTTTTTTTTTTACCATTTTATTCTGATTACTGTCAGGATAAGACAAGCAGCCTGCCGGCAAATACTATCAAGGGTAGCTATTGGATCCTTCCCACCCTAACAATACCAGCCAGCAGCCACCCAAAGCACATAAACACATAAGTGAATCTTACTTCTGTACAATAACTAGCTCTTTCCCAGTGCCGCCTGGTGGTTGAGTGTATGAGTATGGGGGTAATATGAGAGAGGGTTGCTGTCAGCTTTGCGGGGTGTCGTGCTATAATCAGAAACGTCTGTCAGGTACCCAATGCGGTCTGAAGATTACCAAAAGGGAACTTGTAAAAAAAAAATAAAACTACTACTTAAAACATTACTATAACTCCAATCCTTGCACTGCCCTGAAGTCATTCTGGTGGATGCTCTTGAGGGGTCAGGGATCTTGGGGGGCAAGACCTAACATCAAATATGTCAGGGCCCTCAGACCCCAAAGCACCTCTTCCCCCAGCCACACACCCCCACAAATAAAATAACAAAAATATTTGCAAGGTGAACAGGAGAAAATGTGGATCAGTACATATACATTGGCCAAAAAATACCACGTCTTCAACGCACGTCATCACTATATAATGACTGACACCACTATAGTATTATTGACCAAATCAAATAATACCCTACATGTCACTACCATATGATGAGTACTACCACTATAATGTTACTGTCCAAATCAAATAATACCCCACATGTCACTACCATATGATGAGTACTACCACTAAATGTATTACAGACCAAACCATATACAGACCAATAAAAACCGATAAATAACATTATTACAAATACGCAAAGTAAGAGTCATATTACTATCACATACTACTATATAGTAACTGGCTAATACCATCATACTATGGCAGAAAGTAATTGGAGCAGTAACATGGAAGCTATGTAAGCCCTTATTTGGATTCTGGCTGCCATGGCAGACTGTTTTCATCTCGTCTAGTCTGTCCGCAGAGGGTGTGTTCGATCAGGAGGGTACAGCACCATTCCTTATTCATTTAGATGTTGGGTCTGCAATTGTCACAGCCTCTAAAAGGTTAAACAGCAGAGATCAGAGCTGTTAGTGGATTGTGTCAGCTGTAATAAACAGCCACCATCCACCGCATATCCATATTCCGGTAGTGCCGTCATAACGTACTAAAACATCATGGTGTGCTAAGTGGTTTAAAATAAAAAATAAATAAAAAGCAAACACATAGGGTGACATGTCCCATTATGGCTGCACTATTTTTTGGGTGTATTTTGCGCTAGAAAACAGTTGACACCCTTTTCTCTATACAAATGAACAGTAATACATCAAAACTAGGCACATTATACGCCAGGAACGACACATGGAGGTGCATTAAATATGCTAGCAGTGATATGCTATACGCCTATACTTTGCTATGTGCCTAGATTAGGTGCATCAATTATACTATGCAAGGTAAACCAGATGCCAGATTTTTGACAGATTCTTTCCTTCAGGTGCACTTTACACTGATTTAATATGCCTTAAAACTGATGTGGCGGCGCCTCTTTTCTGACATGTCGCCCAAAGCCTCTATTTCCCCAATTAAGAAACACTTTGTTTAGTAAAAAAAATATTAAAATAGAAAAAAGCAGACATAATGGGTATCAATACATCTGTAATGCACAATCTATAAAATTATTATTATTTAGTCTAATACATAAAGAGTGCAAAAATAAATGTATTAATTAAATTAACCATCTGACATTGCATATTTTCTGTTCATGCCTCACAAAAAAAAAATAAAAAAATGAACAAAACTCCATAATTGATATCAAAGAACTACTCAATTTTATCTTGCACATAAAAAAACCCTCATACTAGCTCCATCCACAGAAAAGGAAAGTGATGCTTCCAAGAATGTTGGTCCATTCGGCGAAAGTTTTATTTGATAAGGGCCAAGTTAGTGTCAAAAAAATAGTGAAATTTATTTCAATGGCCCCCCGCTGGCTGCTGCTCCAAGCTCCCTGTATCTGCTCCTCCATTCACTTCTGGTCTAGTCCTGACACACATAAGAGGCCTACATTGTAAGAGAAAGGACGAGAACCAGGAAGCGAAGAGAGTGTGGATTCAAGGTGGAGCTTCCACGGGACAACGACCTTTAAGTAAATAATAAATTTTCACGGCACGGCTACACTGTCAGAGGCAATCATGCCAAAAGGAAACTGTTATAAAAATGTATTGGGTCCACAGCCATGAAGAGACCCTGATCTGGAGGCAGGGGTGGACCAAGCCAAAGTTTTTGCACCAGGCCCATGAGCCTTTAGCCACGCCGCTGCACAAGAACAAACTCTGCAAGGAGTTTGTATGTTCTACCCATGTGTTGTGTAGATAACCTACAAATAGGGCAATATAACTAGGATCAAATACAAACAAAACCGAAATAAATAGGTAAAATATCTCTTTATTTAAAAAACACTGAAAGGTACAAAATTGAATAAAATACAATCATAAAAAGATAAATCAACACCCAACAGAAACCCGCTGCAACTCCCAATATCAACAAAGTCAAATATGATTGCCATGATTAAGGGTGGATTGCCATCCGAAACGCGTCGGCGTTCACTGGGGTAATTTTGCTATGCTGTGGAGGGTTCTCTTTGCATTTTAATGGATCTGAAATAAATGTTTGGAAATTTTATTGGACATTTCTGGAACTGTTGTGTTATTCACTGCTTTACATATCTTTACCCTTATATTATTGTATGCTTATTTGACTTTGTTTATATTGGGAGTTGCAGGGGCTTTCTGTTTGGTGTTGATTTATCTTTTTATTATTGTATTTTATTCAATTTTGTACTTTAGTGTTTTTTCAATAAAGAGATATTTTAACTTTGGAGTTATTTTCGGTTTTCTTTTCCATGTTTGTATAGGTTTACTCCAGGTACTGCAGTTTACTCCATACATACTGATAGGTTAATCTGGAATTTAGATTGTGAGCCTCATGGTCCCAGGGAGCAATGTGAATAATGATGATGACTGTACAGAGCTATGGGATATTATTGTCATTAAAGCCACGACATCAACATTTTGTTGGGAATAGGTCTGTGCTGTAAGAATATTGGGGCTTTGAAGAGCCACTGCCAGGTTGTGCTTATGGTAGGCATTCCACTGAGATTGCAGCTATTCTTTATCCATGCCTATAAAACTCAATGGTTATAACATAGAATGACAATAATGACACAGTCCAGCTTAAGGCCATGTCTCCACCTGCCAGATAATGACTTGGCATATCAAGCTTTTCTTGGCCCAGAGACATGGCAGGCTTGCTGTATTTTTTCTAATTCTTAGGTTACACATGATTGAGTATAGTTTGATATATTTTGATGGATATGAAGTTACTTGTGGGTCATTTCCAAGGGCAAAAGCTTAGGCAGGAATGGAGATTATTTACATCTCCGGCATTAAGTATGGCAATTCAGACGGAGATTGACCTTATTCATGCATTTATTGAAGAACTAATGTTCATAGATCATTTCTCATTCAGGCTGGGATCACATGTTGTGGGGTTTTTTTTGCTTTCGTTTTCATTGTATTTAAAAAAAAAAAAAAAAACATTAAAAATTGAATCAACCAATAATACAAGTATTTTTTTAATTGTGTATCTACTGCATAGCATAAATTTTAGGGTCCCAAAGGGGCTCCCAAACTTAGAAAAATAGGAAAAGCCATTATTGTACACCCTTCTGCAATATTAATATTGCAGAACAGTGTAAAAGTAACTGCGCCCCTAGTGGCAAATGCTCTTCAGTGGTTTCCCAGTACTTTAATTTTGGTTAAAAGGAATAGAAAATTTAAACTAAAAAAAATGTGCATCTTGTCCCACAAAAATTCACTGATCGTACGTCGAAATAAATGGAGTATTTAAAAAAAAAAAAATTTAAAAAAGTTAGGGGTTTTTTTGGAAGGCGAGGAAGAAAAATAATCCCAAAGGGGAAAAAAACCCCCGTGGGGGGAAGAGGGAAAATTTAAAAAATTCATTATTTGAGTTGTGGACAATCCCTTTTGCTAAAATGTGTCACAAGAAAATAAGCTCAAAGGGCAATACACTACGTCGAAATCCCTAAAGAACATTTTCTATCAATCATACATAAAAAAACCCTTTGAGACTCTGGGTTTTTCAAAATTATAAATGTTTCAAAAAAAATGTTTAAGCTGCCCCGGACTTTCAACGTGGCCCCCAAAAAACCCGGGGCGTCCAAACCTTTTCTTTACCCCCAAAAAATGGGCCCAAACAGGCCTCTCACGGGCCCACCGACCTCCCTTTTTTTCAAGAGAAAAAAAAAAAAACCCACCCAACCTGCAAAGTTTCCCTTTTTTTTAGGGACAGCCTTTTGAAGTGGGGGGAAAACCCCCAAAAAAGAAAGCCCCCCTTTCCCTTTCCAATTTTAAAAAATCAATGTAAAACCAAGTTTTAAAAACGTATTTTTCCCGAAACACAAAATTTTTCTAAAAAACGTATGCAAACCTGGGTGCCACGGGCAGGGCTGCGGCACACTTTTTAATTTAAATAGGGGGAAAAAACACACAGCCCCGCCGCCAGGGGCAAAATTCCCCTGAAAAAAGGGGGCAATACACTCCCGCAAACCCCAAAAAAGCTTTTATGCAAACTATCATAAAAGGAAAAAACTTTAGACCCTCGGTTCACATTCATGACCCAGAACATTTTAAGCTGCCCACACTTTAAAACGGGGTTTTTCAAATCGGCATCCTATCCAAACCTTTACCTCTCAATCGAGCCAATCGGGCCTTTTCCCTGGGTCCCGGGCCCCCTTTAAATTCAGAGAGAAAAAATAAAAAAAAAAAAAAACCCAAACCCCTGCAAACTGCCCTTCTT
>JAODAL010077782.1:0-13146 GCA_025379985.1 Phyllomedusa bahiana | reverse complement strand
TGCCTTGTCAGTGAGCATTGTGGTGATCTTATTTCGGGACGATTTTGGACACTTGAAAAAAAGGGGGCCCCGCCGCGACGGAGGAGGAACGGACACAGATGGGGACCGGGCCTTTCTCTCCGTCAAATCCACAAGGCCGACATTTTTCACAATTTCATCGGTTTAATTAGGCAGGGTTGGGGCCCAGAGTGTGAAGTTGGGCATCAGCTCTCGGGTGCATATCTCAGGCAAGTCAGGGGTGTTGAACCCTGTGGGGGGCAGCGGAGGAGGAGGAGGGGAAGGAGGTTTTTCCTGACACCGAGTTCCCAAAGCCCCTGTTTGGAAGAGGTTGGGGGAATTTTGGGCGGGAGGAGGAAAGGGGGAAGATCGTTTGTAGTCCCCCTCCCCCAGAGGCTTGGGAAATAAGGGCTTCTTCACTGAGTGTGGAGCCCCATTTCCTCCAAAGCCCTGCATTAAGGCCTTCAAAATGAAAAAACAGTTATGGGGGGCCCACCCCCCTGGACCCCCGGAAAAAAAACCGCACTTTCCTTCCCACAAACCCCAAAAGATTTAAAATGCAGGAAAAAAAAAAAAATGGAAAAAATTTGTGATTGAAAAAAAAAAAAACTGGAGACAAATCTGTTGCGTTTTTCTTGCTTAAAGTTCCCAAAGTCAGGTGGAAAACATCGCGACTGACACGAGAGTGCCAAGTGCGTAGCGAGCAGCAGCAAGGTGGAGGCCCTAATGGGTGACCTCTGGCATTTTATTTACCCCTCACCCCATGCATGCGGGACACATCCAACCACAGAGATGCTTAAGTATGGTGCACGACTATCTGGTTCAAACGATGTTTTTGAGTGTTCCGGGCCCAATTTGACTTTTGGGGTTTAAAATGGACGAAGGCCGAGCGGTCGTCACGCCTAGAGGTGTTGCCTGCCCCGCGCAGCGTATATCTGAGCGGACCTTCAGCCGTGGAGGATCATACAGACAAAGCATCCCGGCTTTCCCCAGATAATGTGGATCGTTTTACTTTCTCAAAATGAATCAGGCTGGATCTCTGATGATGTTGTGGCCCAATTGCCCGAGGTCACCGTTAGTTCCCGGTCTATTTTAAACTTCCCTCTTCAAACGAAATGGTCCTTTTTAAAAATTTTTTTTTTAAAAATGTTCTTTTCCTTACTGAAATTTTTATTTTTTTTCCCCAGCAGTTCTTTTTTGCTGGTTTTGCTGTGAGGAGACTGAAAAATACAGCAAGGTTTCTGACAACACCGTATTCCTTTAAACCCCCACTTTATTTTGAATTTTTCGCATTGTCAATGGTTTTGAGGTCATGTTGCTGTGAGTTAGCTTTTAATTTTGGTCCTTTTGGAAACGGGAAATGTGGCTTTTCAAAATTTTTTAAAACCAGGGGTGAGAAGTCTTTTTTAAAATTTTTTTTGGTTCATGCTGTTTTGAAATGAAAGCAATACTACAGGTCCTTTTAAAAAAAAATTATTGTTTCTCAAAGACTTTTGTTCTTCACAATTTTTTACCAAAGTGGTAAAGGGCCCCATGCTTTGAATTTTTGGGGGCAATTTGTTTGAATGCAGTATTCTACAGGTCCTAAATTTAAAAAAATGTTTTTTTCTAACAGACATTTTTCTTCACAATTTTTAAAACAGGGCTAAAGGGTGATGGGGGCTGCCCAAAAACGGGAAGGGGGTTTGGGACACTTTTTAAGGGGGACACAATTGAAAATGACTTTTTTTTTGAAAGATTTTAAAAATTTAGCTATAAATCCCTGTGTTTAGAAAACCCATTCAATAAAATTTAAAAAAAAGGGAAAAACAAAGCCCAGGGTTGGGTTCCCATCCTTTTTTAAAAATTTTGGTTTTCTAAAATTTAAAACTACAAAAAAAATTTGCATGTACAAAATAGTGGAAAAAAAAAATTCCTCGGGAATTGTACAAGGGAGGTACAGGAAAAATTGACCAGTGTGGGTTTATTCAGAGGACAGGGAGTATGGAGCACGGACAGGGGAAACAAGCCCAGAGACCTTTTTCCCCAGCCTTTGGGAGTAAAATAAGAAAAAGAATCCCAAAAAAAAAGGGCCCAACTGGATGGAACGGGGAGCGTTAACCACCATATTTCCAATTTGAAGTAAATTGGTCCGACCCAAACGGAGGGGAAAAGCCAAACCCCAGGACAGGGACAGTATTTGTAGGTTAAAACAAAAAAGGGGGGGTTGAAAAAACCCCTTTTTCCGGCATTTTTAATCTGGGGTCATCCCGGTTTGGGCTCATGCTGCCCCCAAAGGAAAATTTATAGCCCAATGCCCCCGTAAAACAAAATGGGGGTTTGGAAAGACTATTTTTTCCCGGGCATTTTTTGAATTGGGGGTCGGGCCCAGGTTTTTTGGTCTTTTGGGTACGTACAGAAAATAGTCAATGTCCAGTAAAACAAAAAGGGTGGTTGAAAAAACCCCTTTTTCCCGGCATTTTTTAATTTCGGGTGGGTAGACAGGTTTAAGGGTTTAATTCTGGGGTAAAAGGGAAGATATAGTCAATGCCCAGTGAAACTAAAATGGGGGTTGAAAGACCCCTTTTTCCGCACTTTTTTAATTTGGGGGTTCATGCGGGTTTGGTGCTCATGCTGGGGCCCCCAGGACGGGTATAGTTTTTTTCCCAGTAAAACCCAAAAAATGGTGGAAAAAAAGATTCCTTTTTTCCGGGGCACTTTGAATCTGGGGGTCGGACGGGGTTTTAAAATGGCCCTTCTGGGGTCGGCCCAGAAAATAGTCAATGCCCAGGGGAAAACTAAAATCGGGGTTTTGAAAGGACCCCTTTTTGGCACTTTTGAATTGGGGTCTTTGCGGTTTGGGGCTATGCTGGTTCCAGGACAGAGATTTTAAATGCCCAAGTTCAAGTATGATGGGTTTAAAAATCATATCCCTTCTGGCATTTTTTAATTTTTTGGATGTTTGCGGGTTTTAAAGGGGTCATGCTGTGGTCCCCAAAAAAGGGATAGTAAAAATGTTGTGTGTTTTTTTTCTGTAAATTTTATAACCTAGTGTGTTCCCTAAGATGTGGGCAGGGATCCATTTGACTGTTGTGGATGTTAATTCCAGCTTCCCAGCCCTTTTTGGGTGTAAGAATGAGGTTTTTGTTGCTCCCCCAATAGACTTTAATGGTCATCGCCCCAAAAACAAAGGGCTCACTATGGACTATTGGCGATGATGTTGACCCCTGGGACCTTGGCCCGATGTCGAGGGCCAAGGGCAATCGCTCAACACTTTTGTGACCCAAGGGGAAAAGGAGTACCCCCCCTGTTTTAATTTAAATGTCGGCCAGTGGCAGCTATGCGTGAAAACTGCCTTTTGCTCAGGCCCTTTCAGCGGACACGTTATTTGTCAATCCCCGGGGAACGGATAAATTTAAATCTTTTCCCACTGTTCATGTTGCCCACGGACAGGGGGTAGTGGACCCCCACGGCCACCGCAAGAGATGGCAAAACCCAAACCCAGGGAGCAGACTTTTAAGGGTGGGTCGCGGTTTTTTCCCCCAAAGCCTGCCGCAAAGCGGGGGGGAAATTGTCTGCGGGGAGTCTACCAGGTCGCTCCCCCTGACGGGGACTTGCTTGAGGTGGCAGCCAAGGGGGTTGCGTGGTCCCAAAATCAAAGGGAAAAACTCTTTAGTGGGGGGACAGGGGGTTTTAAGGTCAGGACGGGGGAAAATGGTTCCGGTAACCCGACGGAGGCCCAAGGGGTTTAGGGAAAACCAAGGTTTATGACAGACGAGGCTAAAGGGAAAGGCTTTTCTTAGGCTCAAAAGTTTTTAAATATTTTTTTTTATTTTTTTTTTATTTTTTGGGGAAAAGGAAATTTTTGGTGAGGAACCTTTTCCATTAAAAATTGAAGCTAAAAAATTTTCACAGCTTTAAAAATTGGACCCCTAGTAATATTTCAGAAAATTTTTTCCCTTTATACCTGTTTTAAACTTTCATGAAAAAAATTAAAATTTATCAATTGCTTTCTTAAACCACTTGAAATCTGTGGGGGATTTAATTTGTTTCCAAACCGATAACAGGGGAGGGCCTCCAGAAAAGGAAATTGTGTTTTTACTTTATTTTAAGTTGGACTTTACAAAATTCACATACTTCATACTGAAAAAGGGTTCACCCAAAGCCTTTTTTTGCAGCATTTGCTTTTGTTCTTTTTTGTTTGCCCCTTTTTCCCAAGTTTTGTATAAATTTTTCCATAAAACAATGGACAGAATGCAAAATAAGAAAACCTAAAAATATTCCCTTATTTTTTGGGGCCTCCATTATTTAAATTTCCCAATACAATGTATCTGAACAAAGGGGTGTAAGGGAAAGAAACTGGATTAAAACCCCCACGTTTTTTTAACTTTATGGTTTTTTAATTGTAAACTGCTGTCCTCCTCAACGGTTTTGGTATGCAGGGGGTGAGCGCTCCCCAAAAAAAACCTCCATCCCCTTTTTTCCCATAAAATTATTGCAAGAAGGGGGAGGGCTGCCACACCTTCTTTGCCAAATTTTAGCTGCGGGCGGCCTCAATTTGTTCGCCTGTTTTAAAAGTGGGGGGCCCCAGACCAAATTTGGGTCCTGGTGGGGTCCGAACGGGCAGAGGAAGTTTAGGGGGGGTTGGTGGGGGGTTGCGGGACCTTTTCCCGGGGCCCCATCCCAAATTAAAAAAAGTTGTATTGAAAAAACCCACCGACTTTTGGTTAGGGTTGCCCGATGTCATCTGGGATGAAGTTGATAAAAAATCAACCAATCAAAAAACCCTTGGGTTGTTGATAAACACCGGCCGCTACATGACAGGCCCAGTTCTGGCCTCACCGGAGTGCCCCCGTTGGATGCCCCCTTTACTGTGATGCGACCTGTGCCTGCCCCAGGAATGTTTTTTTCCACTGCCACTCGATGTGAAGAGCCTGTTACCTCTCTGTTGACATATTTTTGTTAAAAAATTTTAAAGATTTTTTTAATTAAGTTTATTTTATATATGATAAAAAACACACCCTGTTTTTGACCCCAAAGGGGAACCCACAAACAGGCTTGGAAAACCCCTTGGGAATTAAAAAAATTGCGCTCCAGAAAATGCCCGGGAAAAAATTTTTACTCTCTGTAGTAAAAGAAAAACAAGTGTATTTTACTGAATATAAAAGCAAAACACGTTAAATTTAAAACCTTTGGATATAAAATTGTGCTCCAGAAATGCCCGGGAAAAAATGTATCGTATTTTGTTTTTAGAAAAATAACGTGCTTTTTTTAAAATTTAAAAAAGCAAAAATTGTAATGGTGGGTTTTGATGAAAAAACGTACCCCCAAAATTGGGCCGACCCGCTGACATCCAGGTGTGGATCCTTTTGAAATTTAAAACCAAAGCAAGGGGGTAGTGGAGGCCACGGAGGGAGGGGGGGTTGGGGGCCCCCGGTCTTCCCCGGACCCTTTCGCAAAGGGGGGTGGCCCAAAGGAAAAGCCAAAGCCCCGGGGGCCCGCTGAATCCAGGTGGGGGATCCCCGTTGGGGAATCACCCCCAGGTGGGGGGTTTGTGGAGGCCCCAACCCCGGGGGGAGCGGTGTCAAAGGGGGGCCCCCGGGGTCTTCACCAGGGGGCCCCCCGAAAAAGCGGGATGGACTTTGTTACGGGGGCCCCCAGGTCGCTCCCCCTAAAGGGCTCCCCTGCAGTGAAAGCCAAGGTGCAGGACGGGGAATTACAGGCAGGGGATTTAAAGGAAAACAGGAAAATGTGACCCAGGATACAGGGGGAAAAAAAACGTAAAAATTTAGCAGGAACCGCAGAATACAAAACGGGTTTGCAACATCAGGCATGGGGAAACTAGACAAGTACGACACGACAGGATACAGGACAGGTTTCAGAGACAGCAGACCCTGACGGACGGAAAGGTCAGGAGCTAAAGGGGGGAAGCGGGAAATGGGCCAAACAAATCAGGGGTTTAAAAACCCCAAAGCAGAAATGGATGCTGGCAGGAGCTCAAGAGGAATTAGAAAGAGGTAAACTGCAACAATGGGCTTGGGCCAGAGTAAAGGCAGGAACTTCCCATTATAGCCCAAAAGGTAGGGGGGGTGGGAAGAGGAAAGGGGCACAGGACAGGAAAATAATAAAGAGGGGAGGAAGCCCGCCGCGGCCGCCCTAAGAGGCACAGTGCACAGGGCAGGAAAACCCCCGGAAACCGTAAAGCAAAAAGACGGGGCAGGCAAGTAAGGAAAGGGAAGACAAGCCCCGTCCATGGGAGGGGGGGCCGCGGGGTGATCCGTGCAACAAAAAAACGCTTTTTTAACCCCTTTGGGTATAAATTGCACTCCAAAATTGGGCCAGGAAAAATTTACTTGTTGTGGTATAAAAAAACACTGCATTTTTTAATGAATATAAAAAACAACCAAAAAAAGCTTAATTAAAACCCCTTTTAAATTTTAAAAATTTCGCTCCCGAAATCAACCCGGAAAAATTTCTCGTAAAGTTTTTGGGATTTTAAAAATTTCGGGGTTTTTTTTAATGAATATAAAAAACCCCAAACATGCTTAATTAAAACCCCTTGGGGTATAAAAAATTTCGCTCCCACAAAAGACCAGGAAAAATTTCCTTTTTTAGGGGGCGTTTAAAAAAAACCATGTATTTTATGAATATTAAAAACACAAAAAACGCTTAATTAACCCTTGAATTTTAAATTGCGGGTCCAGAAATGGGCATGAAAAAAAATTTCTGTATGGGGGTACAAAAAAAAAACCCTGTATTTTACTGAAAATAAAAGAAAAAATGCTTAAAATTAAAACCCGTGAATAAAAAATTGCGCTCCAGAAAACCCCCAGGAAAAAATTTTTCGTAAAGTTGGGTTTAAAAACACTGTTTTTTTTTGAATATAAAAAGCACAAAAACGTTAATTAACCCCTGGGAAAAAAATTTTCATCCAGAAATCACCCGGAAAAAATTTACTGTATGGGGATATAGAAAAAACACCCTGTATTTTACAGAATATTTAAAAAAACAAAAAAAGCTTAATTAACCCTTGAATATAAATTGCGCTCCCGAAAACCCAGGAAAAAAAAAAACTCTATGTGGCGTTTGAAAAAACCCGTGTTTTTTAATGAATAAAATAGCACAAACAGCTTTAAATTAAAAAATCGGATTTAAATAGCGTCCAGAAATCCTAGGAAAAATTTTTCGTTTGGGGGGTAGCAAAACACTGTGTATTTCACCCGAAAATAAAAGCACAAAACAAAGCTTAAATTTAACCCCTTTAATATAAAAATTTCGTCCAGAAAAACACCAGGAAAAAATTTTTCGTATGTGGAGTTTAAAAAACACTGTTGTTTTTTTACTGAAAAATAAAAGCACAAACCCCGCTTAATTAACCCCAATATAAAATTTCGCTCCCAACCCTTTACAGGAAAAAATTTTTTATATGTGGTATAGAAAAACACTGTGTATTTTATGAATATAAAAGCACAAACCCCGCTTAAAATTTAAAAATTAATATAAATTGCGCTCCCGAAATTTCCAGGAAAAATTTTTTTCGTATGTGGCGTTTAGGGAAAACAGTGTTTTTTTCTGAAAATAAAAGCACAAAAAACGCTTTTAAATTTAAACCCCGGATATAAATTGCGCTCCCGAAAACACCCGGAAAAAAATTTCTCGTATGTGGCGTTTTTAAAAAAACCCTTTTTTAACTGAATATAAAAAACACCAAAAATGCTTAATTAAAACCCTTGGGTGTAAATTGCGCCTCCAGAAAAAAGGGCCCGGAAAAATTTTACTCGGTTTTGTGGGCATTTAAAAAACACTGTGTAATTTTTCTGAATATTTAAAAACACCCAAAAACGCTTAATTAACCCTTTTTAATTTTTAAATTGCCTTTCCCGGAAAAAACCCCAGGAAAAAATTTTACTCGTTGTGGGATAGAAAAAAAACTGTGTATTTTTCTGAATATAAAAACACAAACAAGCTTAAATTAAACCCCTTTAATTTAAATTGCGGGTCCAAAAAAATACCAGGAAAAAAATACTCATATGTGGGGTTTTAAAAAAATTTCTGGTAATTTTTTTGGAATTTTTAAAAAACACAAAAAACGTTAATTAAAATCTTGGATATAAATTGCGCTCCAGAAATCACTAGTAAGGTTTTGGGGATTAAGTTGGCTTTTCGACATCGGGGGATAGTCGATAGTCCCACACCCTCGATAAGGTTTTTTCCCATAGTGAGCAGTCGATTTGAGCGATGACTATTAAAATCTATGGGGGAAACAAAACACCCATTCTTACACCCAAAAAAAGGGTGGGGGAAGCTGGAAATTTAAAATCCCAAAACAGTTTAAAAAGGATACCTGCCCACTTTTTGGGGAAAAACTTTCAACAACATTCACTATCAGGTCTTGTACCAAGCATGACCCCCCTTAAAACCCGAAAACACCCACAAATTAAAAAGTGCCCGAAGGCAGTATGATTTGAACCATCATTTACTTGAACTGGAAAAATTTTTTTATACCTGCCCGGGAAACGCAGCATGAACCTTAAACCTGTCTGCCCACAGTTTAAAAAAGTGCGGAAAAGGGGTCTTTCAAACACCATTTTAGTTAAAACGGGGACATTGGCTATCCTCCCCGGGGCCCACAGATGACCCCCAAAACCCTGCTGCCCCCCACATTTAAAAAGTGCGGGAAAAAAGGAGTCTTTCAAACCCATTTTGTTAAACGGGAATTGACTATCCCTGTCTGGGCCCCACAGATGGCCCAAAAAACCTGCATGACCCCCAATTTAAAAAGTCCCGGAAAAAGGATTTTCAACCACCATTTTGTTTCACTGGACATTGACTATACCTGCCTGGGCCACAGCTTGAGCCCAAAAGCATGCCCCCCACTTTTAAAAAAAGTGCCGGAAAAAGGAGCTTTAACCCACCATTTTAGTTTCAGGGACTTTGGGATATCCCTTTCCTGGGCCACAGCATGACCCCCAAAAATTGCATAACCCCCAGATTTAAAAAGTGCGGGAAAAAAAGGAGTTTTAAACCACCATTTTATTTGAACTGGCATTGACTATACCTGTCTGTGCCACAGCCTGACCGGGGCCCGATTTACAGTGGGGTGCGGTGGAGCCCAGGTGGCGCCCGTCATTATTAAACGCAGGTTAAAATCCCCTGATGACCCCGCAACGAAAAAACTTTGTGTGAAGCGGGGTGGGAAAGCGGAAGTGTGAAAAAACTCCACCCTTTCCTAGTACACGTCAATACCTGGGTAGCGCTTTGCCCTCCGTATGAGGTGGAAAATTTGAGTTTCACTTGGAATCTGGTGGTTAACGCTCCGTTACACCCAGGTCCCCTTTATTTGGCATTTTTTTTTCTTTTTTTATCAACGGCTGGGGGAAAAATGGTCTTTTTATTTTGTTCTCTGTCCGTGCCCATACCATGTCCTTTGAAAAAACCTACATTGGTCAAGTTTTCTGTCCCTCCTTGTAAAAATTCAGAGGAATTTTTTTTAAAGCTATTTTTACAAAAATTTTTTTGTACTTTAATTCTAGAAAAAACTTTTTTTAAACGGTGGAACCCCACCTGTCTTTGTTTCTCTTTTATAATTGTATTAAATGGGTTGTCTGAAAAAAAGGTTAAAAGCTATGTTAAAGATCTTGCAAAACAAGTATTTTTCAATATGGTCCTTAACAGGTCCTACCTATTTGTTTCTGACAGCACCATCCCCTTGAGCCATCTTTACCATTGTGAAGAACAAATGTCTGTTAGAAAACCCTTTTTTAGAATAGGACCGTAGTATAGCTGCAAGTCACAGCAAAAATGGCTCCAAAAATTAAAGAATGACCTTGAGCACATTGGACAATTTTGAAGAACAAAAGTTTTAGAAAAAAAATTTTTTTTTGAATAGGACCTGTAGTAAGCTGATGTCACAGCAAAAATGCCCCCCCAAAAATTTTTCCCTGACCCATGAGCCCCCTTTTGACAATTGGAAGAACAAATGTCTATTCGAAAACCCTTTTTGAATAGGCCGTAGTATTGGGCATTTCAAAAGCAGCATGACCCCAAAAAAATTTTAAAATGACTTTCAGCCCTGTTAAAAATTGTAAGGAGAAATGCCCCTTAGAAGCCCCAATTTCTGTTCCAAAGGACAATGATTATTGCTGTATCTCACAGGCATGACCCCCAAAAAATTATAAATATGATTCTCGCCCTTTAAAAATTGTGAGGGAAAAATGACCCCCAAAAAATTGGGCAATGTAAAAATTCTAAAGTGAAGTGGTAAATGGAATATGGTTTTGTCATGAAACCTTGGTTTTTTAGTCTCCCCAAAGCAAAAACCCGCAAAAAGAACTGTTGGGGGAAATTTAGAATAAAAATTGCAGTAAGAAAAGATCTTTTAAAAAAAAGTTTTTCAAGGGGCCTTTCTGTTTGGGAGGAATGTGAAGTAGACCAGCAACTAATCGGGACCCCGGCAATTGGGGCCCCAACATCATGGTCCATCCCCATTATCTTGATGAAAGTCAAACGATCCACATTATCTGTGGAAAGCCGGATGCGTTTGTCTGTAATGACTCCTCCGGCGGGTGCTGAAGGTCCGCTCAGATATGACACTGGCTGTGGGCAGGACAACACCTCTATGGCGTGGCGAGCCGCTGGGCCATTCGTCCATTTTGGATACCCAGAAGTTAATTGGGCCCGGAAACACATACAAAAACATCGGTGTTGAGACGCAGATAGTCGTGCTGCCATGATCTTAAGCTGGTCTCTGGGTGTTGTAATCTGTGGCCTGCATTGCTTGCGTTGGTGAGGTGGTTAAAAAAAGATTGCCAGAGGTCACCCTTTAGGCTTCTGCCACTTGCCTGCTGCTGCCGCTACGGCTACTTGGCACTCTACTGCTGTCATGTCGCTGATGTTGTTCCACCGGGGACATTTGGGGGGAACGTGAAGCAGACGCAACAGATGTCTCCAGTTGATCAATCAAAAAGGTCTCCTTTTCCCTGGATTTTACTCTTATTTGGGTGGGTGGAAGGAAAGTGCTGAGTTTTGTTTTGTACCGGGGATCCAGGAGGGTGGCCACCCAGTAACTGTTGTTCATTTTGATGGCCTTAATGCGAGGATCATGTTGGAGGAAATGGAGCATCCAAGCACTCATGTGAGAGATGGAGCCTTGATTTCCCAAGCTCTGGGTCAGGGGGCCCTAGCAAACTCATCTTCCTCATCTTACTCCTTCACCTCAAATTCGCGCCAACCTCTTTCCAAGGCAGGGACGTCGGTAACGCCGGTGTCTAGGAATACCTCCTCCTCCTCCTCCTCCGTGTCCGCATCTGTGTCCGTCTCCTCCTCCGTCGCTGGCGGGACCTGTTGTTTCAGAGTGTCCAACGATCGTTCCAGAACTAAGATCACCACAAGACATTGTAGAGCTTGAACAGGTACAAAGGCGGGCAACAAAAATAATAAAAGGACTGGGTGGACTACAGTACCCAGAAAGATTAGCAAGATTAGGGTTATTTAGTTTAGAGAAAAGAAGGCTTCGGGGGGGACATAATACATATGTTTAAATACATCAAAGGTCAATATAGAGATCTCTCCAAGATTTATTTATACACAGGACTGTATCTAGAACAAGGGGGCATCCTCTACGTCTTGAGGAACGAAAGTTTCTACATAAAATAGAAAGGGAATTCTTTACTGTTAAGAGCAGTGAGAATATGGAATTCTATGCCAGAGGGACTTGTCATGGTGAATTCAATAACCGAGTTTAAAAGGGTTTGGATCATTTCTGGAGCGTAATAATATAACAAGTTACAGTGACTAGGATTCAGGAGAGGGGTCATTGATCCAGGGATTTTTCTGATTGCCAGATTGGAGTCAGGAAGGAATTTTTCCCTAAAATGAGGACAATTGGCTTCTACCTCATTGGGGGTTTTTGCCTTCCTCTGGATCAACACCTTAGCACAACAGGCTGAACTAGATGGACGACTTGTCTTTTTTTAGCCTTACAAACTATGAAACTATGAAACAATGCTCATGCTGACAAGGGCATTGTCCGCACTGACCATTTTGGTGGCTTCTTCAAAACTGGCAAGGATGGTGCAGAGCTCTTTCACCTGCCTCCACTCTCGGTGGCTCAACACCCGTGGTCCGCACCACTGTTGTCAGGCCATGTGTCACTTGTACGCGTAATGGGATTGCGCTGCTGCCCAATCGCTGGAGAATGCGGAGGGTGGAATTCAGCGTGTTGGGCCCCGTCAACAATGGACAAGTTGAGGGGAGGCCGAGCTGGGCGCTGCAATGCAGCCAGGCGGGACGAAGCAAAGGGGTGCGAACGGCGGAAGTGCGAAATTAGACTTCGAGCCTACCTCAGCAGGCAGTCCAGCCGGGTAGCTCTTTAGAAATTTCTGGACGACAAGGTTCATGACATGTGCCAGGCAAGGAATGGGCTCCAGCCTACCGATCTTAAGGGCGGCCAGCAGATTTCGCCCGTTATCGCACACCACCTTGCCCGGCACAAGGTTCTTGGCACCAAGCCAAATGCTCGGTCTATTGCGGAGAGCGTCCCCAGCTCCCGACCCGTGTGTGGATGGTCTCAAGACAGATTAATTTCAACACGGCCTGGTTTCTCTGGGCACGTGATGCCACCAGAGGACCTTGGGGAAAGAACCCTGCACCATCCCTGCGGTTTTTGAAGAGCGTGCGCCGAGCCTGAGAGCCACCGTCACCCCAGAGGGCATCCACCCAGCTCACCAGAGAGCTGTCACAGAGATATAGCGGCCTTGGCCGTGCTTACTAGTCCATGTGTCGGTGGTCAAGATGACTTTTCGGACACAGATTCAGGGCAACGCGCTTGAAATTTTTAGATGAATGTGGCTGGCAGGGGCAGGGACGGCTTTTCTGGCAAAAAAAAATGCCTGCTCGGGCATCTGGTTATTGGGGGCAGGCAAGGGCCATGACATGACGGAACCCATCTGTGTCCACCAGACGGAAAGGCAACATTTCCAAGGCCAAAATCCTGGCAATGCCGACATTCAGGCTTTTGGATGGTTACGGTTAAAGTGTTTCTTCCCGCTCCCCAAAACCCTTTAAGACAGAAGGCTGGCTGCTAGGGCTGGCCGCTGTACGGCGTGCAGGTCATCAAATGGCGGAAGGAGAAGGGGTGATGGGTTTGGGGTGCTGGTGGACCGGGGCCGG